>LJIJ01002878.1:0-22922 GCA_001718145.1 Orchesella cincta
CAAATAATCAACTAAACTTAATTAATTAACTAACTACTGCCAGGTAGCGTGGAACACTAATTTTCACAGTGACTGGTGAGGATTCAAAGGACTGTCAAGCCACGTGGTCTTGAAATCCAAACGCGTTCTTTCTTTGATGGACGTGAGCGCTTTTTTTCGAAGGTAAATATTTACTGACGTTTAATACTTATCTTGCAATTGTTTTTTATCATTGAAAACCTCACTGCGACCAAAACAGGCAACACCAGCCTACCTAGATTTTCATCGATTTTTTTACCAAAATTTAATAGTTTAGACATGAACTTAATGTCACATTACAGTTTTGTTCGTTCTTACAGAAATTTTGCTGGGTCCAATTTCATTATGATTTAATTGCACGATCCATGAAAGCCAAAAAGACACCCGAAAACACGCTCTTTTTCACAAAAAAATTAATTTGTGATCCGGCCGGATCATGTTTTCATGAAGACAATATAAACTAAAATCAGCACCATTTTCGGCGTCGGACGCTGGTTATGTAGAAAATATAATTAGGGTGCGACTTTTTTTGTAACTTGTATTGTAACTACTTTATCAAATCTTGAGCCTACAAACGCAGTTAGATTACTAATCTACTATCTTTGTCTACTCCACCTGAAGTTTATTCCTAGAAAAGTGGATTTGATTGCCAATTTTTAAACAAATTTTACAATTTCTGATTTTCCTTCTCCAGGGGAGCTAATGTAGTTCAATTAAAAATTTTAAAACTTAAGTCGCCAACAGAAAACAATTTTCTATAATCTATATTTCATGTTTTGATACTTTGGGTGGTTCACGATTTTTTTCTACCTTACTCTTTGGATTGCTACTTCTACAAAAACCATTCTAAATAAATGACATTAATAATATCTGTCGCCAATCGTTTGGCCTATCGTTTGGAACCAATGCTATATTAATGCATTGCGTACTTCTTAAGATATCAGAATTTAAAAGGTGTACTATTATTTTTGAAACCCCTATTTATATTGCATTTCCTGGTCATTAAAATTTTTAAAATGGTAAGATTGCACCTTCATAGAAGTCGCACCCGGATCAAATTTTTGACGAGATAACCACCGTCCAACGCAGAAAATGGTGCTGATTTTAGTGTATATTGTAGCTATGAAAATATGATACGGGTCGGATAACAAATTTCACTTTTTGTGAAAAAAAGCGTGTTTTGGGAGATCTTTGGGCTGTAATGGAACGTAACTAAATCATGAATGGAAATGGACCCAGCAAAGTTTCCATAAGTACGAGCACAACAATTTTAATGTGACATAAAGTTCATGTCTTAATTATTATATTTAAAATTTTGTTAAAAGAAATCGATCAAAATCTTGTTGGCCAGTGTTGAGTGTTTTTAGTCGCAGTCGCAAACACGTATATATTTATAAATATAAAAATTTTATTTCAGAAAAGCTTAATGTGATACCGCTTAAAAACCATTGATATGTAATGAATTGTTATGATTTTATATACTTTTTGTTTGCAAGCTGACAGATATGTCGTCTTGCATGTGAACAATATGCATAAAAACAAGTCGATTGAGACCAAGTTAATGCAGTATATTTTGCATAGTTGGGTTTTACCAGTGCTGGTAATGTTTCAGCGTGAAACGTTTTCGAACGTTTCAAAGGGTTTCGTTTCAGCAAGTGATCCAGAAGAATTGTGAAACGAAACAAAACGGAATTGAAACGTTTTACCCTTCAAACGAACTGAAACGAATCACTGAAACGCGTTTCAGTCCGTTTCGCACAAATATTTACTCGTTCAAGATTTATTTATCGCAAGCGTCATCTCAAGCTGCAAGTTTAAACTTCACTTTAATTGCCATTTAAATTCAATTTCAATTTCACTAAGAATGTTTGTATTTTGGTACAAAACTTGGTGTAAAAAATGCTATTTTTCACATTATGAAATCCCAAGTAGGATTAAATATAGCCCAACGTAGATAGTAAAAACTTACTACGTACTCCTTAATATCGGTAAGCTATAAAAGACAAATATACAATATATTTTAATTTATGATTACTAATGGTTATTAATAGTCTAATAGCGACCCAAAAAGCAAGATCACATACGATATGCATTTTTTAGATATACTGCTTGGGATGTGCAATCATCCAAGGGATGTCCAAAACATGTAAATCTTCGTATATTGTACGTCCTACACATAGCCCAATTTCGTTCTCAGAGAGCATTAGATATCTAATTGGATGCTCCAATAGACATATTTTGGATGCTCAAACATAAGTTTTTGTCTGTACGTTTTACGTCTTTAGAACGTACCTAAACAAGCCTTTTGATTGTGTATTATGGATGTGGTGTGGTATACAGAAAACCATATATACTAGGATAGATTTTTAAACAATTATAGATAGTTCGCTTTAAAACCAATTTATTACAAGCTAGAACAATTATCTGAACATACTTTTACATGAATTAAATTAGTGTTATTTACAATCATGGTTATACTACATACCTAAATGCAAACACTAATTGGAGGACTCACGAACCAAGCAAAGCATTTATGGGGTTTAAATTAACTATTGTTAAAATTGAATACAGTAAACAATAGCAAAAGATAAAAATTAGTAGTCTGGTAACAACATATATTATTGCAGTAACAGTGAAATTACAAGTGTTCATTTGATTTGAATAGGTTTTTACGCACTAAGGTATTTCCAATATATTAATGACAACAAAATTAGATACAAATTACAGATTTATATACAACTAAATCCGATCAGTCTTGGTATTTCTTGATTTCAACCTTGCGCCTGCATGTCGAAACCATTCGGATACGGCCTTTCCAACAGCTTTTTTGGTGGTTTTGATACTTTTTAACAACAGAGAGCATTCCAACAAAAAAACATTTATCGATATATCCGTTAAAGTTTGAACCAAATGCACCACACTGAACAAACTAATCTCACCTTTCAGCAGAATCCCTACGTTGGTTTTGGAGAAGTTTTTGTTGTTTTTACGACCCCACAAACTGTATTTAACAGGTATATCTTCAGAAAAAAACAATTTTCAAACAAAAAAATTTCTAACCAATTAAAGTTTAACGTCATCAAGTACGGTTGCATCAAATTCATCGAATTCGGTATCCAATAGAAAACGCCGTGGAATGGGGTCGGGGTCAGAAACAACGCCTGTCTGAATATTAATGCAACACGAGTTTAACCGGCTATCAATGTTGATGAGTGAATTTTTGCAAAACGACATGTCCCGGGCCATCTTTTTAAGAATATCTGAATTGTAAAAAAAGACTTCAAAAGTTATTTCTTGCTCAGAAAATTTACACAAAATTAAATGCATATAAAAACGTTTACCAAAAACTTCTTCTGAGGAAACAGCTGATAGTAGTTTCACTACGAGACACCAGTAGTTTCATTGGGTGCATTTGTTGAGAAGTGTGAACTGCAATCTAATTGCATTCTCGAGCTACTTTCGTAGTCATTCCGGTCGTCTTCGCAATAAAAAGAGCTGGTGTCATGATTCTTGACATTCTCGAACCCAGCTGCTTTGATTTCAGAATCATCGGATCTTCCCGGTGGCCACAAAATCAGTGTAATCCAAACTTTGAACGAATGGCACGTGTAGTGGAAATGATGAGGGAAAAGGTGGTCTTGTTTCGCACTACGTTTATCGGTTGATCAAAATTATATGGCGGAAGCAAAGGTGCAGGACATGCATAGCTTGGAATTTGGGAATGGAAGTGCTGCACTCGAGGTTGACTGATTGGAGGAGGATGTATGTGTATGTATGTATTTATGGTAGAGCAGACAATATAAATTGAAGCTCAGCCGACTTAATCCACATATATTAGGATTTTTGCAGTCTCACCCTTATACACTACGCATACGCCCTTCGACGTATTTTACTGTTGGTTTTTGAATCTCTCCGTACTCACGATATACAGCATGAGCCGGAGAGGTTCTAAACCTTTTACCTCTTGTACACTGAAAGTTTGACCCTCCAGCACATCTAACTTATTTACCTTGAAAGCCTCACACTTACCTAGGTAATGGAGACTTGTTTCCTTCTCCAAGAGACAGAATGGGCATATATCACGATCTGCCCTTCCTATCTTATGAAGATGGGGCTCTCAGGGTAGAGAGTGGCGCGTAATTACCTGAATAAAGATGCGTAAATTGTTTCCTACTCAGAGAGCGTAAGGAAACTGCTTACCCTCTGCTGCAGGAACATTTATCAATTCCTTGGTTTGCCTAGCCCCACTGTACCTATGCCATACCGCATTATGCTCGTCGAGCGCCTTCGATTTGATGGCGCTGACGCACAGCGTCATGGCAACAGGTACGATTGGTTCCGGGCGAAAATTACCATATCCGCGGCTTCCTTGGCTAGCTCGTCTACTTGCTCATTCCCAAAGTAGCTGTGGTGTGCCGGATCCATATCAGCTCTAGCCTGTGATTACTGGCCAGAGTTTTCAAGTGCCATAAAACATTTCCCAACAAGGGTCGTCATATAATTCCAGATCTCGAGTGCTTGAAAAGGGCACTCTTACTGTCTGAGAGATAAAGATACGCTGACACCGAGGATGCAGACATTTCCTTCGCGCCCCAGCAAATTGCAAAACCTCTGCTTGAAATACAGTGGCTGAGGTTCCACGTGGATTGACAGAGCCGTCTGCTCACCGCCCCATGCCGATTATTGCGGCGGCTTCCAGTCCTTCCGTAATGCCTAGACCCATCCGTATAGCATACGACATTGTCAATGCCATGATTCGGGCGGCCTCTCTCTTCCTTTCCTTCCTAGTGGGTATTGTATAGCGAAACCACCCTCCACCAGCGGCCTTGTTACCCTGAGGTCACATGGCCACTTTAGTGATGGGGATTTCGCTGCTCATCACCCGACATATCTTGACGTGGTTACCTCTTACGAGGCGACCACAATCTCCTTTGTCCTCCAGGTACCATTCTGTTCCAACCGGTGCATTGTTGTCAGTGCGGCTGCCCTGACTTGTACCCTGATGAGGCAGGATTCCCATTAAGGATTCAAGCGCCTTCGTTAGTGTGGTACGCAAAAGCACCTGTTATGTACAGAAGTGCCATTCTTTGAACCTTTTCCAGACACCTCTCATTGTAGATCGTATCGACTGCAGTAACCCAACATACTGATTCATAGACCAAGGGCTGGTCTCACCACAGCGACATAAATCCACTCCATGAGGCGTGGCGATATCCCCCACTTAGCGCGACACTGCTCTTCTACACTGGCAAGCGCAGTACACAGTTTCCTCCACCGCGCTTCACAGCTGTGGTCCCAGGTCAACTTCCTGGCTAAAATTGATACCCAGATACCTTACTGGTGGCAGCAGAATCGGTACTTTCTTACTCCGCCGTATCTACAACAGCGCCGTTGACAATCCAGTTTATGCCTTAAGAGTGAAGACAATCGCTCCGCTTTAAGATTGCGTTCACTGGAGAGTTACACCCTGTCAACACCGATTCTTTCGTTATATCGTCCTTCTTGCAAAGCCACCCAATGCATTGCCTAGATATTTCCACGCTGCCAAGAGTGCTAAGTCGTCGGGCCATTAGGAGTAACGTCAAAAAATATCTTAATAACACAAGAGGTATGGAGGTACGTTTAATTCTCCCGCTCTTGTGGGCGTCAGTGCGATCAGCCAATCGGAGCCTGCATCTCTCGCCAGTCCACTAGCTCTGATTGCGCTGGGATGCCAGTCCACTGGCCCGTGGTTGGCTATTCGCACGGAGCCCAAGACGGGAAAGTTAAAACTACCTCCATACCTCTGGTGTTATAGATTATTTTTTGACGTTACTCTATGCCGACGGACTTAGCACTCTTGCCAGCGTGAGAAAATCATCTAGCAGATGCATTGCGGTGCTTTGCAGAAGCACTGGATTATAACGAAAGAATGCGAACCTGTGACAGGGGGGAACTCTCTAACAGTGAACGCAATCTAAGACGGAGGCGATTGTCTTCACTTCTTAAAGCATAAAACTGAATTGGTCAACGCTTGAGAACGGCGAAGTAGAATATACCATTTCTCTCCACAGTAAGGTATCTGCTATCATTTTAGACAGAAGTTGACTTCGGGGGGACCACACTGTGAAGCGCGGAGAGAGGAAACTAGCTTACTGCGGCTTGCACAGTGTTAGAAGAGCAGTGTCCGTAGTGGGGGATCATTATTTACGCCAACGCCCTCATGCGAGTGGATTTATGTCGCTGTGTGAGACCAGCCCTGCGATCATATGAATTCAGTATGTTTGGGTTACTTGCAGTCGATACGATTCTACAACGAGCAGCGTGTCTGGAAAAGGTTCAAAGAATGGCACTACTGTACATAAACAGGCTGCTTTGCGTACCACACTAACGAAGGCGCTTGGAATCCTTAATGGAATCCTGCCCATCAGGGTACCAAGTCAGGGCCAGCCGCCACTGACAACAATGCACGCGTTGGAACAGAATGGTACCTGGAAGGACAAAGGAAGATTTTGGTCGCCTCGTCAAAGGGTAACCACGTCAAGATATGTCGGGTGCATTGAGCAGCGAAATCCCCATCACTAAGTGGCCATGTGCACCTCAGGGGTAACAGAGGGCCGCTGTGGTGGAGGGTTTGGTTCTCGCTATACAATACCCCATAGGAAGGAAATGGCAAGAGCAGAGGCCCCCGAATCATCCGCATTGACTAATGTCGTTATGTCTATACGGATGGCGTCTTAGGCATTAACGGTGAAGGACTGGAGCCGCCTCGCAATTAATCGCATGGGCGCGGTCAGCAGACGCTCTTGTCAATCCACCGTGAACCTCATGCCACTCTATTTAAGCAGAGCGTTTTGGCAATTTTGCTGGCGGCAAGAATTGTGCAATGTTCTGGCATCCTCGCGATGTCAGCGTATCTTTTATCTACTCAGACAGTAAGAGTGCCCTTCAAGCCACTCGAGACTTGGAATTATATGAACGCACCCTTGTGGCGAATTTTCTTATGGCACTTGCAAAACTCTGGCCAGTAATCAGCAGGCCTAGAGCTGATATGGATATCCACGGCACACCACAGCCACTTTTAGCGAATGAAGCAAGCTTAGACGAGTACCAAAGGAAGCGCGGATATAGTAATTTTCGCCCCGGAACCAATGTACCGGTTGCATGACCGTCTGTGCTCACGCCATCAAACGAAGCAGCCGCTCGACGAGCACTAAATGCGGTATGCCATAGGTACAGGGGGCGTAGGCAAACCAAGGAAGTGATAAACGTGTTCCTGCACAGAGGCTAAGCCAGTTTTTCCTTACACCTCTCCTGAGTAGGAACAAATTTACGCATCTTTATTCAGGTAATTACCGGCCAGTCTACCCTGAGAGCCCATTCTTATAAGATAGGGAAGGGCCAGATTCGTGACTATTGCCCATTCTGTCTCTTGGAGAAAGGAAACAAGTCTCCATACCGAGGTAAGTGGGAGCTTTCAAGGTAAATAGTTAGATGCTGCTTCGAGGCGTCAAACTTTCAGTGTACACAGGACGCGTAAAGGTTTAGAAACCTCTCCGGCTCATGCTGTATATCGTGAGGACGGCAGAGATTCAAAAACCAACAGTAAAATACGTCGAAGGGCGTATGCGTAGTGTATTAAGGGTGAGACTGCAAAAAATCCTAATATATGTGGATTAAAGTCCGGCTGAGCTTCAATTTATATTGTCTGCTCTCCCCATAAATTACATACATACACATACATCCCCTCCAATCAGTCAACCTCGAGTGCAGCACTTCCATCCCAAATTCCAAGCTATGCATGTCCTGCACCTTCTGCTTCCGCCATATAATTTATTATCAACCGATAAAACGTAGTGGCGAAACAAAGACCACCTTTTCCCTCATCATTACCACTACACGTGCCATTTCGGTCAAAGTTTGGATTACACTGATGTTGTGCCACCGGGAAAAGATCCGGATGGATTTCTGAAATCAAAGCAGCTTGGGCTCGAGAATGTCAAGAATCATGTAACACCAGCCTCTTTTTATTGCGAAGACGACCGGAAATGACTACGAAAGTAGCTCGAAGAATGCCAATAGATTGCAGGTCACACTTCTCAACAAATGGCAACCCAATGAACTACTGCGTGTTCTCGTAGTGAAACTTACTATCAGCTGTTTCCTCAGAAGAAAGCTTTTTGGCTAAACTTTTTATATGCAATTTAATTTTGTGTGATAATATTCTGAGCAAGAAATAACTATTGAAGTCTTTTTTTACAATTCAGATATTCTTAAAAAGATGGCCCGGGACATTGTCGTTTTGCAAAAAATTCACTCCATCAACATTGATAGCCGGTTAAACTCGTGTTGCATTAATATTCAGACAGGCGTTGTTTCTGACCCCGACCCCATTCCGGCGTTTTCTATTGGATACCGAATTCGATGAATTTGATGCAACCGTACTTGATGACGTTAAACTTTAATTGGTTAGAAATTTTTTTGTTTGAAAATTGTTTTTTTCTGAAGATATACCTGTTAAATACAGTTTGTGGTCGTAAAAACAACAAAAACTTCTCCAAAACCAACGTAGGGATTCTGCTGAAAGGTGAGATTAAGTATTTGTTGCAGTGTGGTGGGCATTTGGTTCAAAACTTTAACGGATATTATCGATAAATGTTTTTTTGCTTGGAATGGATCTGTTATGTTTTTTTGTTGAATGCTCCTCTGTTGTTAAAAAAAGGTTTTTTTTATCGAAAACCACCAAAAAAGCTGTTGGAAAGGCCGTATCGCGAATGGTTTCGACATGCAGGCGCAAGGTTGAAATCAAGAAAATACCAAGACTGATCGGATTTAGTTGTATATAAATCTGTAATTTGTATCTAATTTTGTTGTCATTAATATATTGGAAATACCTTAGTGCGTAAAAACCATATCAAATCAAATGAACACTTGTAATTTCACTGTTACTGCAATAATATATGTTGTTACCAGACTACTAATTTTTATCTTTTGCTATTGTTTACTGTATTCAATTTTAACAATAGTTAATTTAAACCCCATAAATGCTTTGCTTGGTTCGTGAGTCTCCAATTAGTGTTTGCATTTAGGTATGTAGTATAACCATGATTGTAAATAACACTAATTTAATTCATGTAAAAGTATGTTCAGATAATTGTTCTAGCTTGTAATAAATTGGTTTTAAAGCGAACTATCTATAATTGTTTAAAAATCTATCCTAGTATATATGGTTTTCTGTATACCACACCACATCCATAATACACATCAAAAGGCTTGTTTAGGTACGTTCTAAAGACGTAAAACGTACAGACAAAAACTTATGTTTAGACATCCAAAATATGTCTATTGGAGCATCCAATTAGATATCTAATGGCTCTCTGAGAACGAAATTGGGCTATGTGTAGGACGTACAATATACGAAGATTTACATGTTTTGGACATCCCTTGGATGATTGCACATCCCAAGCAGTATATCTAAAAAATGCATATCGTATGTGATCTTGCTTTTTGGGTCGCTATTAGACTATTAATAACCATTAGTAATCATAAATTAAAATATATTGTATATTTGTCTTTTATAGCTTACCGATATTAAGGAGTACGTAGTAAGTTTTTACTATCTACGTTGGGCTATATTTAATCCTACTTGGGATTTCATAATGTGAAAAATAGCATTTTTTACACCAAGTTTTGTACCAAAATACAACATTCTTAGTGAAATTGAAATTGAATTTAAATGGCAATTAAAGTGAAGTTTAAACTTGCAGCTTGAGATGACGCTTGCGATAATAAAATCTTGAACGAGTAAATATTTGTGCGAAACGGACTGAAACGCGTTTCAGTGATTCGTTTCAGTTCGTTTGAAGGGTAAACGTTTCAATTCCGTTTTGTTTCGTTTCACAATTCTTCTGGATCACTTGCTGAAACGAAACCCTTTGAAACGTTCGAAAACGTTTCACGCTGAAACATTACCAGCACTGGTAAAACCCAACTATGGCAAAATATACTGCATTAACTTGGTCTCAATCGACTTTGTTTTTATGCATATTGTTCACATGCAAGACGACATATCTGTCAGCTTGCAAACAAAAAGTATATAAAATCATAACAATTCATTACATATCAATGGTTTTTTAAGCGGTATCACATTAAGCTTTTCTGAATAAAATTTTTATATTTATAAATATATACGTGTTTGCGACTGCGACTAAAACACTCAACACTGGCCAACAAAGATTTTGATCGATTTCTTTTAACAAAATTTTAAATATAATAATTAAGACATGAACTTTATGTCACATTAAAATTGTTGTGCTCGCTACTTATGGAAACTTTGCCTTGGCCCGCTCCATTATATCCTATATCCATGCATTTAGCCCTTCACGCTTCCATTACGAGCCAGACGATCTACTCCAATACTAACGCTTTTTCACAAAAGTGTAAATTTGTATATCCGCCACCCGCTATCATATTTTCCATAGCCTACAATATACACTAAAATCAGCCACCATTTATTCTGCGCTCTGCCACGCGCCCTGCTTACTCTCTGCTCAAACAAAAATTTGATCCGGCCACGTGCCGCAACTTCTTCATGAATGCTTCCCAAATTCTTACCAATATTAACAAATTTTTACATGACACAGATAATGCCAATATACCAATAGCGCCGTTTCAAAAATAATAAGCTACACCTTTAAACTTCGTGCATATCTTAAGAACGCTAACGTCATTATGCCATTCAACTATAGCCGATTGTCCCTCCGTTCCATTAACGAATAGCGCACAAACTGATCTGGCGACAGATATCATTAATGTCATTATTTTAGAATGAGTTTTATGCTAGAAGCCCTAGCAATCCAAAGCAGTACGCGCCTAGAAAAAAAAAATCTCGTAGAACCACCCAAAGATATCAAACATGAAATACTACGATTATAGAAATATGCTTTTCTGTTAGGCGACTTTAAGTCTGCTGCTAAAATTTTAAGTTAGCAACTACATTAGCCTCCCCTGGCAGATAGGAAAATCAGAAATTGTATAAATTTGTTTAAAAATTGCCGCGCCCCAAATCAAAATCCGACTTTCTAAGCGCAATCAACACTTCAGGTGGAGTAGACAAAGATACGTAGATTAGTAATCTAACTGCGTTTGTAGGCTCAAGATTTGATAAAGTAGTTACAATACAAGTTACAAAAAAAGTCGCACCCTAATTACTATTTTCTACATAACCAGCTCCGACCGCCGCAAAATGCGCTGCCTGCCATTTAGACTTTATATCTGTCTTCAATGAAAACATGCAATCGCGGACCCCCGGATCACAAATTTAATTTTTTTGTGAAAAAGAGCGTGTTTTCGGGTGTCTTTTTGGCTTTCATGGATCGTGCAATTAAATCATAATGAAATTGGACCCAGCAAAATTTCTGTAAGAACGAACAAAACTGTAATGTGACATTAAGCTCATGTCTAAACTATCTACAATTTTGCCGTCGTAATAAAAATACGCGATGAACAATCTACGCCGCTTAGGCGCTGCGTAGTATGCCCCATGCTTTTCGGCGCAGTTGAGGTTTTCAATGATAAAAAACAATTGCAAGATTAAGTATTAAACGTAGTAAATATTTACCTTCGAAAAAAGCGCTCACGTCATCAAAGAAAGAACGCGTTTGGATTTCAAGACCACGTGGCTGACAGTCCTTTGAATCCTCACAGTCACTGTGAAAATTAGTGTTCCACCTACCTGGAAGTAGTTAGTTAATTAATTAGTTTAGTTGATTATTTGTCATTTTAAAATCTCACCTTTGAAGGTTCTTATGATATCGACCGATAAAATCTAAAACGAACGTTGTCGTCTGCATCATGCTTTTTGAAAGACTAAAGAGCTAGATCGCCCGACAAACAGTCATATTAACCGGTGATTTAGCACAGTTGATTCCATTTGGAGACCCTTGGTTCCAAATGAACAGTAAGTAAAACTGATCTGGAATCCCGTTTTAGCCGGCGTTTCGTTTCATAAAGTGCAAGGACGCGTAAACGGAAGCAGTTGTAGACTTCAAACAAAAATGTAAAACATGAGGACAGGCGTCCTGCTTAAAATCTAACATTCAGTGTGCTGATATTTTTTAAGCCTGAACTATATACCGCAAACTATTTTTCCAAGGTGAACCTATCAAGTTTTAGCCTCTTTAGGTGAAGATATGGTAAATGTTTGCTTAAAAACAAAGCTTTTCTAATACTACAGAGTTCAGGGAAGCAAACTAAAGTCACTCTCATAACCTGTATGAGTTTAAATAAAGTATGTTGCACAATATGCCAAAATAGCTTTAAACAACCCGAGGTTCATTTAGGGATGCCACTACTAACGATAACAGGAAAAACAAGGAATAAATGTATGTATCACTGTAAACTGGATTTCTGCTCCAAATGGCCCAAGTCCGCAACGCTTGATAAAGCCAAAACAATATCGGGTTACTGACATTCGCTACCACCCTCAACGACGATGAATCATTGGACACCCATCATCATCAGTGTCATGCTCAAACAACTGTAAATTCATTCTTTCAATACTAGCGTAATTTGTATAATCGGCCGTCACAATTGGGCGGACAGAGTGAAAATTGGTTACTCTCAAAAGCCTGCGTTCTTATTAAGCTTGTTAATCGCCTTCTCCATTTTAAACCTTTTATTTTTTACAGAAGTTATAATTAGAGATGTGCCAGTTGTGGCTGGGCCAAATTATAATACCAGTCAACTTATTAGTTAGCACAACCAAAAAATTAACGATTTGCTGTACCCCTGATATTGCATAAGAAATGCTTTTGTTCTATATAACTCATATTTTGGGCAATGATTATTTAACCTAATAAAACAATGACAATTCACTGTTTAAGAACAACTGAAACAATAGAAACTTTAATTGCTAATAAGTAACAAGTTTACGTTATCTGCTACCCACTGTTATGTAATCAAACAAGTTTTAACTGTTCCTGTGTTTGAAATGTTACTGTGTGCTGCATAAAATAGGTTTGAAATAAATGTACACCCTACAGATAAATGTTTTCATGTTATAAATTTGAAAAAATAAACCAAATAGGAATTTACAGAAGTCGTAAAACAACACGAAGACGAACGTTCTAATGCAGACTAGCTGCTAGAGATGTGTTGCAGCTGAAGAGTTCACAATAATGCCACCGAGTAAGTGCTGGGTTGTTATATGAATACTCTTCGGTACGCGCTAAGTATTTACCACCCAGTCCCACCCAACATGAAACGCTGATGTAGCTCTATAATAAGAGTTTTACAGCCTTCAGTCTAACAAATCTAACGCGAACACTTTCCCCGACTAATCTGAACAAGTTTTTTCACAACTTAATAAATTTGTTGTATTTTTATTCGTGATATTCGAATTTAGAAACATCCTAGGATACCAAAATTTACTCTCCTTCTAAAAGTAATGATATGGAGACTCATGCGTTGATGTAAAGGCAACAAGCAGATATAAAATATCATTTTTTTAGGAAATTAATTAAAAATGGGTACAGGCAACTATTTTTGTAATTAACATACCAGAAGTGCTATGAATCCAGTTATAGATAAGAAACACTACACTGGCACTAATCGCCGAACGATTGACAAGGTACATTCTAACAATCAAGTTTCGTAACGAACATTTGCCTCAAATTCTACTATGTTTTAGTTGACGGAATCCGTTAAAACTTGATGAGTCGTTGCTTAAGAGCTCCTTCTGAATACTAAAGCACATTTATAATTACACTTTAGCATTATGCATGTTTTCTTAAAGGTTTTCAGGGTTTGTCAAACAATAGAAGGAAATGGTTTTGCACACCGTTCCTCTCGGATATTTATGTTATTACGCGTCAAATGGAACTGGTTCGTAGTAATAAGTACAATCCACAAAGGCAAGTTGCCAATATTTCATTGATGTCTCAATGTATTGTTCAGCTCCTCAAGGTGTTATTGACGCATGGACACCATAGCTCAACTAATAGTGAATTTGAGAACCATAATTCTTGTTTGACATTACATCAACCAAAATGAACTATTAAATTGAGTTTTTTCTCATATTTGTTGAACTATGGTCAGTAATTTCCGAATTATAGCGACTTACATAGTGAGTTGAACTTTTATATGCATACCAATACACAACGTTCTAATGTTCCTCTTGGTACTGGAGTTTTCTTACATTTTAAAATGGCAGTGGTTTTCAAATGCGTAACGTTTCAGTTGCAGGAATTTTCGTTTCCCTACTTAACTACCGAGCAGCACGTTAAGTGTTAAACACGTGGAATTTTTGTTATTTCGTGGAATATTAGAGATATCAAATAATGTAAATGAGTAATCATAAATTTCCTCGAAAGTACAAACAAGAACGTGAAACTGAATTTGGTGTTTGCATATGCATATTTTACAATGTGTTGTAAATGAACGCTTCACCATGAAAAACGCTCGTGTTGTCTACGCGGAAATTACGTGGTTAACACATATACATCTGACATCTGTGTGGCGCTAAATCTCTTTTACTGTTTGCATCGCGCTTATTTTGCGAAAGATTTTTCTAAAATATACGGTAGTAAATATATTTCCTACAACGTCCAATGGTCTTGTCGATTTAATAGAAGATAGCTGCAGATTGGGTACATTAGATGAGTATAGTGGATTTAAATTTGAAAACCATTTACAGTTTATAAAACGTTTAGTTCGAGCTCCTGAGGTATGCTCTCCAGAGTTGCCCCGCTTATGTCAGAACAGAAACCGGCATCGTCTGAACCACCACCTCGAGAAGCCAGCAGCAGAAGCTCAACGCAGGACGCAGTTGTGAGCAGCGTGCCTGGTCATTCATTCACTATTTACTATTACTCTTGTATCTCAGTAGAACTCTGTTAGCATTAGAGAACAGAATAAACTGTTATTGTATTTATCAAAGAACCTTATAATAATTATCGTCGTCTTATCATTGACATCGTAACGATAACACCTCATGGTGAGGTCGACAGGATTTTAAACAAGAAAAAAAAGTGTAGAGGGGTGATAAAAGTGCAGAATGGTGAACACAAGACGCCAAGCTGCCGAGGGGCCTGACCCGCCAATCACCAGACCCTCCACTCCCATCACGGGCAAAGAAAAGAGGGAAAGGGACAGTCAAGAAAAAGAAAGAGGATGTCAGTATTCCTTCTCAACCTTCCACACAACCCCCGCAAGATCTACTAGGATTTCTGGCAAAACAACAATCCGCTCAACAACAGTTTGCACAGCAATTAGCTGCGTTAACTCAGTCATTGAGCATGCAGTCAGTACCAGCAACAATTGCCACGGGTTCGGAAGCAGCGTCAAGACCTCCAACTAGAACAGATCCTCCACCGCGAGCTTCAAAGCACATTGCTGCCCCAAAATTAGCGGGGCCTGACGGAATGACGGTGATAAGCTTTCGTGACAACAACGGAAACAACGTTGGATGGACTTCGCCAACAGTCAACAACTCGAACAGTATCCTATCAGATCACAACATGGAATACTACGATCCTCCTTACATAGTGAGTGGACCATTTTATGAAATTCCGCAAGACTAAAAATTCAAGACGACAGCTCATGGAAGCTTATATCAGAAAGCGAAGAAACCCCCTGCTCGACCGACAAGAATTCCACAGACGGGATCAAATGGTGGGAGAGTCAATCGATAGGTACTACGCCGCTTTGAAGGCCCTTGACGACGCCTGCGGACATGAAGATGAACTGTATTGTCAAAACTGCTCAGCCGAACGAGTAGCCTACTTTGGATTGCGTACATGTGGATCCCAACTGGAGCTCGAAAAACAGCTGCAGGACATCCGAACTCGGGATCGCTTCATCTGTGGACTTCGAGACATGGAGATGCAGCGACGGGTCGTAGCGGAGCAATTTGAAGCCACTCTCACCATGGAACGCGTCCTCGCGATTTGCACAGCAGTGGAAAATTCAAACGCAGCTGGAAGTTCATTAGAATACCTTTGTGCAACTGATCTTGACCTGAACGCAGTGTCATCCACCTATTGGAGACAATTTAAACCGCAAGGACCTGGGCGCGACCAGCACTTCAAAAGTCAAGCGCGTAAATGCATCTGGTGTGGTGGAGGACGTCATCGCAAGGATCAGTGCCCTGCCCGGGGCGAAAAATGCAAATTCTGTGAAAAAACCGGCCATTTTGAAGCCGTGTGTTAAAAGCATCGCCAGGTTCACTACGCTCAGCTGGACCAGCCGGTCACTGAATTTTATCCCGAACGACGCCGAAAACCATGAGAAACGTGAAAATCTTCAAAGCCGGGAAATGCGAGAATTTAATACAAATTATAACGAAGATTGCCGGCGACACACATTTCATCAAATGGCTTCCGGACACCGGGGCAGACGTTGACGCCATAAGCCTAAAGGATGTCAATCAACTCGGCAATAACGAACACGCAGAACTTACCGCTGAAAAACAGGAAGTCTTCGCCGCCAATGGAACAAGCTTGGGTCCAGTCGGTTCTTTACAAGCCACACTCCTAGCTAATGACAAAGTATATGCCACCACGATCCGAGTGTTCGAAAACCTCACCACTCCGCTGCTTAGCAAAACTGGTTGCATCGCTCTAGGACTCATCGATGGGGACTGGCCCCACTCAAAACTGCAAACACTGCACCAAGCAGTGAACACTAACGCAATCACATCCGGGTTAACTGAATCGCCAACTTCTGCAGCAACCACACCAGGATGCGAAGAAAAAAAACAGTCCGTGCTCCAGGAACTTTCATCAGCTTTTGATGATACCATTCTTCGCCCCATGAAAGGACCGGAAATGAAGATAGAGCTAATCCCGGGGGCCAAACCTTGCCGGAAGTACAAAGCTTACAACATCCCATTTCATTGGCGCGATCAAGCGAAGGTTTAGCTGGACGACATGACAGCAAAGGGAATTATTGAGACAGTCCCGATCAGCGAAGCCATCGACTGGTGCCACCGCATGGTCGTGGTGCCAAAAAAGGGAACATTTGAGCCTCGGATTGCAGTGGATCTAACTGGTTTAAACCCGTACGTAAGAAGACCCGTTTATCCTACTAAAATCCCAAGAGAAGTTGTGGCACGAATCCCCCAGGAAACAAATACTTTACTAACTTGGACGCTAGACATGGCTACTGGCAAGTAAAACTGGACGAAGAGAGCAAGAAACTCACCACCTTCATAACGCCCTGGGGATGCTTCAGATACTGCAGAAATGTGATGGGTCTAATATCAGCTGGAGACGAGCACAACAGGCGTGGGGATGATACTCTCGTGGGGATAGCAAACGTGGAGAAAGTCGTGGAAGATATCTTGATATACGATCAGGATCTGGAAACCCACACACAACGCGTTCGTGACGTAATCAATCGTTGTAAGCAGCATGGAATTACCCTCAACGCCAAGAAGTTTGTATTTGCTCAACCGGAAGTAGTATGGTGTGGGTTCCAAGTTTCGGCCGATGGTTACACTTCCGCGCCCCACCTAGTCGAAGCAATAATGAAGTTTCCCGTACCAGTCTCCAAAACAGACGTGAGGTCGTTCTGTGGACTAGTCCAGCAGTTCGAAGCCTTCTCTTCCAAGATTTCGCAGTTAGCTCTGCCAATCAGGGCACTACTGCCAAAGGATGCAGCCTTTGTCTGGGAGCAACCACACCAACAGGCATTCTCAGACATCATCAAGGAGTTATCCAGTCCAAGGGTCCTTGCACAGTTTGATCCAAACCGCCCGGTGCGTTTAGAAACTGATGGAGCGCAGTCGAAGGGCTTAGGATTTGCACTGTGGCAACAACAAGAGGACGGAAGATGGAAACTTTGCTGATCCAGATTCGTTTCCCCAACGGAAGCTCGATACAGCGCAACGGAAATCGAAATGCTTGCAGTCGTGTGGGCAGTCAAGAAGTGTCGCATGTTTTTATTGGGAAAGCCATTTGAGCTGGTTGTCGACCACCGTCCACTGACATACATAATAAACTCAAAGACGTTGGATGAAATTGACAACCCAAGACTACAGCGCCTGAAAGAAAAGCTCGCCTGCTTCCGCCCACAGGTGGTCTGGCGTGCAGGAAAACAGCACATTGTTGTGACGTCTTCTCACGCTTACCATCCAGTCAGCCTAACCTTAAGATCAAGTTAAGACAGATACGCGTTTTAATTTTGCGCTAACATTGAAGCACGTGGAAGACGGGACAGAAATACTCCAGGATCCCATTCTTACATCCCTCCAAGAAGCAGGGGCAATCTGTAACAAATACCGAAAACTGGAGAATATAATTCGTAACGGGTTCCCCAATTACAAGCTGAAACTGGACGAAGACCTGCGACCGTATTGGAAGCTTCAGGACGAGCTCGCCATTGAAAACGGAATAATTTTATGGGGGCGAAGAATCCTCATTCCCGTTTGCCTTCGCAGGCATGTTCTGGAGACGTTACATCTTTCTCCTCAAGGTCAAGAACGAACCCTGAGGCGAGCACGACAAGCGGTATTTTAACCTAACATCGCCAACGACATTAAGAACGTGGTGCGTAGCTGTAACGAGTGCGCAATGCGACTTCCATCCCAGCAGAAGAAACCTATGATGCTGCAGACTCCTCCAACTCGTCCATTTCAGTGCGTGGGTGTAGACCTATTTAAGTATGCGGGGTTCGAGTACCTTGTCATGGTCGACAGGTTTTCAGGGTGGCTTACAGTTGCCAAATGTGGACATGGTGGCGACAACAAGCAGCGTTATTTACCACCTTAAACGCTGGATGGTCGACCTGGGAATTCCCGAGAAGCTCATGAGTGACAATGGACCACAGTTCTCCAGCCTAGAATTCAAGAACTGGACCAGGAAGTGGGGGATTCTACACGACACCTCATCCCCTCATTATCCCCAATCAAACGGACTAGCTGAATCTGCAGTGAAAGCAGCCTCCTTTCTTCTGGCTAAACCCTCACCAAATGGAGACATTACCAACGAGCAGTTTCAACTCGGGCTCCTTGAGCTGAGGAATACGCCAAGGTCTGATGGCCGTAGCCCAGCTCAACTGCTCTTCGGAAAAACTACACGTAGCACTTGCCACTACTACACCATTCGGCAGTTCTCACCCGTTTGGACAGCTAATCATGACGAAGCTGACGAAAGAGCTACTCGCCTGAAGACAAAAGCAATCAAGAACTACAACTCCACAGCCAAGCCTTTACCACGCTTAAGATGTGGAGAAATTGTGCGAATTCAGGACCCCCGGACCAAGGAGTGGAATAGGATCGCGGAGGTGATAGATGTCCATGCACGAGGTCGAAGCTACACGTCCGTTCTGAGTCGGGAAGGTCGTACAGGAGAAATCGCAGATTCTTACGCCGTACTACCCCTGCATCACCCGTGATCGTCAGCAACTGACCAGAAGACTTCGCATGATGACTTCAGCGTACATATCGGCAACCTACCTTCTGCAGTTTGGGTACTTGATCAAGCATGACCAAAGGTCAAGCTCCAAAGGGGGGCATGAGGTATGCTGCTCTGCCAGAGTTTGCCCCGCTTATGTGAGAACAGAACGCCGCATGCGTCTGTACAGCGCACCTCGATGAAGCCAGCAGGCAGAAGCTCAACCGGCAGGTTACGCAGTTTGTGAAGGCAGGCGTGCCTGTCATTCATTCACTTATTTACTAATTACTCTTTGTATCTCATCAGTAGAAGCTCTGTTAGCATTAGAGAACAGAATTAAACTGTTATTGTATTTATCAAAGAACCTTATCATAATTATCGTCGTCTCATCGTTGACATCGTAACGATAACACCTCAGCTCCAACTTTACCATTGCAGCATGGGTTTTAGCGATTGACTGAGTACGAAAGTGTACCTTTAGTAAAAAAAGACACTACCTTCACTGGACTTAAAAAGCCTATAAAAAATATCCACAGTATAGTCGATTTGCAATATTCGAATCACCACTCTTCAATTTAAAATTAACTTTAGGCAATAACTATTTTAAATTACGAAAGGGTTCAATTGGCATTGCAATTTCCTTTACAAAAACTAAGGACGGAATCGAACTTGTTGAATTTTGAAAATTTAAAACTTACAAATTATTCTCAAAAGCCCTGTCCTTCGTCAGCTATAGACTTCCAGCGTCAACCAAAGTTACCCTATTTTTGAATTTTTAGTTTGTCGTTATATATATGATTTCATAGTTGCCGCTTGTTCTGTAATATTTGAAACTCATTCGAGTTTTATCGGTGCATCGTTTGTCCTTTTATGGTGGAAATTATGTCAACGACTGCACGCGACGAATTTTAAGTGCTTTGCTGTGCGATGAAGTGGGCGAGCGTTTCAGCTGGCTTGGTTCACGGAGAGAGAAGTTTTCATTTGGAAAGTCATATCTTAAAACTTTACTTTTCGGTGAGTTTTTCAATTGTAAAATAGAGCTCATTGGTTAGTTATAGTAATTATAAATAAGTAACAACTGCATATAATTTTTATATGCTTTAGGCTCTGTTCGGAAAAATGTTATGGCAAACAACGCGACAGACTCGGAAATGGAGATAATCGTCAAAAAATTGTTGAAAATTTCCAAAAAGATGCTAAGTCCTCCAACGAAGAGGTAATAACTAACTATCAAATACTAATTCCTTATCACAAAATCAATCAACTTATAACTCGATATTTGAATTTCAAGGCATGAACAATCAGACGAAAACGTCAGGAAGAAGATTTAAATTGAAGAAAATGCGTTCAATGTTAAACTTTTTGTTACACAATTCCTTTTGTTTGCAAGATAATTGTAGTTTTTAAATGTGTTAGAAATAAAGTCAATGTAAAAATTTAATCCGTGATTTATTGAACAGTTATTTAAGTAACAACTCGAGCTAATGATAGAATTCGTATATTTACATGAAGAGATAAGTGGTGGATAGTCCGTACAATATGCGGGTCGGTAGAACGTTTTATACACGAGTATAACACGGAATCTACATGAACATTTACCCTTTCTTATATATTATATATTACCAAATCTACTCCAATCCACTACGTGTATAACACTGACTTTTATGTAACGGATTACGTATTAAACCGGTGTATTACTCGTGAACTGTGCTGCTCGGGCTGCTTATAGTATTTTGAGCGTAATGACGTACACTAATCCCTTTTGAATGTATGCCGTCATAAAACAATGCCGGAGTCTTGTTAAGAACCATAATTTTGTTTGATAGACTCATACAGTTGTCCAAAAGCTTGGTTGGAACTCATTTTATCGAAACTTTAAGCTCCCATTTATGAATTAATTGTTCATGGTAAGTTACCAAGTGGTATAAAGCTTAGTCAATGCAGCTTACCATGAAAACTTTGCAAATTGAAAACAAAAAATTTTAACTATTGAGAATTCGCTATACACCAAATTTGTTAAAATCTGTGTTTTAGAATTTCTCCGCGGTAGCGGCTCATCAGTATTTGGTATTGATTACATTCTTAAAATCGTTGGTGGGGGATCTAAAGGCAGCCCATTTGACTGGATTTATAGCAGAAGCAATGACACAAAATTGGCAGACACTTTAATTGCTAATGCCACTATATTACTGTTATACCAAACGTTAAGAATTTCAATAGCAAGAGGATTCGGCTAAAAATTTGAACCGGAGTGTGAAAATATGAAACAGTATTTAAATGTTTTTCAAAATCTGCGGCAAAAATTTAGTTCTCTAACTCGTTTGTAATGTAAATTTTGGTCAGAGTATTTAATAATTCCGGATTGTAGCAATCGCATTGCAGGATTGGAAACGGGTTTTTTTTGTTTTGGCCCGCGTCAAAATTGGGCGGGACAGGGTCTGGAAATTGGCTGGCCTCACAAGCCTGCGTCTCATAAAGTTTGTAAATCTTCCCTCCAATTTTAAACCTTTTATTTTTTTACAGAAGTTTAAAATTAGAGATGTGCCAGTTTGTGGCTGGCCAATTATAATACCAGTCAACATCACGCGGGCCCTTATTAGTTAGGGCACCCAAAAAATTAACGATTTGCTGATAGCCCCTGATATTGCATAGAGAATGCTTTTGTTTATATAACTCATAATTGGGCGACAGATATTATTTAACTCTAATCAAACAATGACACATTCACTGTTAAGAACAACTGGAAACGAATAGAAACTTTAATGCTAGATAAGTAACGGCAAGTTTTAGTTATCTGCTAACCCACTGTTATGTAATTCGAACACAAGTTTTAACTGTTCCGTAGTGTTGAAATGGTTACTCGGTGTGCTGCATAAAATAGGTTGTGAAAATAAATGTACACCCTACAGATAAATGTTTTCATTGTTATAAATTTGAAAAATAACCAAATAGATATGGCAATTCTTAACTCTTACAACTGGATTCATAGCACGTCGCGTCTGGTATTCTTGTAATTACAAAAATAGTGCCCCCTGTACCCATTTTTAATTTAATTTCTAAAAAAATGATATTTCATATCTGCCCTTCGTTGCCTTACATCAACGCATGAGTCTCCATATCATGACTTTTAGGTTAAGAGAGTTAAATTTGGGTATTCCGAGATGTTTCTAAATTCGAAATCACCGAATAAAAATTACAACAAATTATTAACGTTGTGAAAAAAACTTGTTCAGATTTAGTCGGGGAAATGTCTCGGTCGGCGTAGAGATTGTTAGACTGAAGGCGTGTAAAACTCTCTATATTATACAGCTACGATCAGCGTCTGCATGCTTGCGGTGGCGGGACCTGTCACCGGCGTAAATACTATAGCGCGCTAACACGCAGCAGACTTTCACCTATAAACAATCCCAGCCCACTTACTCAGGCTGGCCATGTATTGTGCAACTCTTAACATGCTGCAACACATCGCTTAGCAAGCGTACGTCTGCATTAGAACGTTCGTCTTCGTGTTGTTTCACGACTTTCTGTAAA
>LJIJ01002879.1:0-22917 GCA_001718145.1 Orchesella cincta
ATCCCAAAACAATCTAATCTGATCATCTTCATTGTTCCTCCACCAAAGAGAGAGAATATAAGTCCGATCACTTCTTCATCATAGGTTAGTTCTATCCAACGACATGTGTATCCGAACTCGGTGCAATATGAAGCTAAATGTTCTTCTTCAAAAGAACTTTTGAACCTGTGTAAGTTGTCCAGGATATGTATGGATCCTTGCTGTATCCTGTGATGTTAGAGATTATCTCCACATAACCTGATTATAAAGATTGGCTTCAAAGAATTTGACTTGCTAGCAGCTCCGATCTGTGTTCTCATGCTGAGAAGTGTGTGAGAAAATTACAAGTTTTTGACAACTCCTTCACATGGGATATCTCGATGGTACTTTGGGGGTGGTTGTTGGAGTTGCTCGTAATTGTGGTCCCAACGAATCAAATCAGCTACTTCTTGGACACCATTCGGTGTTTGAGGTCATTGAATTATAGTAAATGAAAGCTCATTTTATGCTTCGAGCATTACACGTCATTGTAGAGTGCAAGTTGATTTGTGGGATCATCTCTCAAACAGTGACACATTCTTTGTGATCAATTTTGCTCAAGCTGATAAACATTCGTTCGTAGACGTTTAGATCTCATTCGAACTCGAATTTTGTCCTCACAGGATGACAATTACCCAGAATCTCAGGCTTCATCACCCTCCATATTCCACTTCACACTGTCTTATTAATATATCAGAATTCATTTACCTCTGAACAAACGTAAATTAAAATATTACCAATTGCGGCTTTGCGATTTCCATCAATGGTCTTGCGCAGCGCCTGTTGTCGTTCATTCCGATCAACATCCGTTTTTTAACAGGAGCCCATCTAAATATCCTTCCTCCTTCAGCCGCAGTCGAGTAGGTCCAAGGTCCTCTTCCATTTTCTCCATACTGCTCTTTTCCTATTTGAGAGCAATTTTCCACAACTTCTGATTAATAAATGCCCTCGCGTCATTCCATAGCGCTGTCAATATGCTTGTACGGCTGAACACAATTTTCCACAAGCTTCTCCTCTTCACTGTCATCATCTCACTCTCCTTTATTGTCTTCGTCAAAATCCACAACGCTCCAGGTAACATCTTTAAACTGCAACTTTTTATCTGGCGCATAACAAGTGTTCGGGTGGGAACTGAGTTGAGCGTATTTGTGTAAATCAAGATATGGCTGTGAGAACTTGCCCTGTGTACAAAAGATTCCTTCTCAAATTCCCAACTCCGTCATAATTGTCACCGGATTATTTGGTCTTCTGGCAAGTGCCAGCCGTTCTTCATTCTATTTGCTTGTTCGCTGACTAACTACAGATGAAACACTATTAGTTAGGTATGCAGTAAGGCTTACTCATTTCCACCACTAATTTCCATAAGATTGTTGTAGTATGCTCATTTCAGTCGGTGTTTCCAGAGTAGTCCATGTCGATGAATCTTCATGTACCCGTCTTCCACATCGTCTTTTTCACCCCTATTCCTTCCTTCCCCATTCCCTGTTGTTTGCCATTTTGAAACCATGCTTTTTGAACTCGCCTTTCAGCTCAATGTCCACCGCTCAACGTTCAGGAACTCCAAGCCAGTCTCCGCTTTCCCAAAACTTTGCGCAGAGTGGTGGCAGGTTTCAGAAGGAGGTCTGTCCTAAAGTCCGCTTAAGCAAATATTCCACGTGATTCCTCCAATTTCCCCTGACCTCATCCTCAGCCGGAAAAAGCTCGCTCAAGAGTCCGAAGCTGACGACAGAGGCCTTCTCCCCTGATGTTGACATGTCCATCTGAATCCGCTTCTCTTGAAGGAGTGCCCCTTCAAATATCCGATTTGCATTGACCACCCACACGAACAAGTCAAGTCGCTAATTCCTCGAGCAGCAACTCCAGAAATGATCCAGAGCATGATAGTGGTAGCAAAGACTAATATCGGGGAATTCGGAACAACCGTCTCCCGATTGGTACGGAAAGTTTAGCATGTTTCTTCTCTCCCTTTGTTGAGTAAGTAGTGTTTTCACAATCTGGAGTCCAATGAAAGTCTTCCCTGTGCCAGGAGGGCCTTGAATAATTGATAGCTCAGATGTCAGAGCTGTTATAAGCGTTGTAATTGATTATCATGCCAGGCCCATTTGAGTTTTGAATGAGGGAATCTGCCATTAAAGAAAACACAAAAAAACAGAGACACACACCCAGGAAGCCAAATGCCTCTTTTCCCATTGGCCCACTAAACTGGCAAGTCATTGGTAAAGGAGCTCGAACTTGCTCTACACAGCGGGTTCCAAGTCTTCTCCCAATAGCCTTTTACAACAAAGGGATTTTATTGATGCGCTATCCACATGAATTTGTTCATTGCTGTCTTCCTTGCAATTTGTTGTTTCTGTAGGATTCCCTAAGTTGAACACAAAACACACAACTTTCACACTCAAGCATGACGTAGCTCAGGTGCTTCTCCACCTGCTCCACTCAGTTTCAATAAAAACCTCAGGATTTCAATTCAGACCTTAACACATACTACTCCTTGTATTTCTGTTTGCTTTGGACTGATCAACGGTGGAGCAAGGAATTTTGTTGCGAAAAATTGCAGTTTTACAACAGTTCAGAGGTCAGCATGACCAAACACCCTGGGAAAGCTTCTTGACTTGGCCCAGTTGACCTAACCATTTCCCTGGGGCATGTTGAAAAATGCACTTTTCCACTTTCCCTTGACTTCTCGACATGGTTGAATGTAGACCGCGTAATCCTGACACTGGCGTCTTGCTGCTGATTTTTAACTGTTTCTTCCCCTTCGTTCAAAATACTCATCCTTGTTCTCGCGAAAATGTTCCACTCCTTTTCGCAGAGGCTGTACAAATCCTCTCAAAACAGACATGAATGTACATCCAAAATGCTCTGGAGAGAAATATTGAACTTTGATTTTATTTGGGCGGAGAAAAGGACGCTTTGTCAACAAGCCTTGAAGTTGGCAACAACAAATTTTCTAAAGTCTTGTGAGGCTCTTTGGAGTGTAGAATTCATATCATATTCTTCGCTTAATCAAAACACACCTTTCCACACCTCCTTTTCAGTCTCAAATGTTTTCTTTATTTGCTTTTTCTGCTGCAGTCCCAATTCTTTAGGAGATGCGGGATGCTCGAAAGCTGTGGAACTGCGAGAACTCCAATCCAGTGGCAAATCAGGTTGGGAAGAAGGTCCTTCCAAATACGGCAGCTTGTCAAGGACAGCCTCGCAAAATGAGTTGATGGAAAGCAACACATTTCCCAGCTCATCTTGGCTGAGCTCACTTTTTTCGACTTGGGAAGCGACCAGGCTGAGACTCGAGTGGTCACAACTCCAAAAACTCTTTGCGACACGTTCGCGTCAAGATTTTTACTTGTTTCTCATACACTTGTCTGATCTCTTCCTCGTCACTTTCATGGGTGATTATCCACAGGCTACTTTGTTCCGAGAAATATCACAGTTTTTCACAAGCAACTTGTCATCTTTCATTTGATAAGGACTCAATATGGATTATCCACACACGCAGAATGCTCATCATAGAAGTTATAACACTTCAGAGGATGAAAAATTAGAACAATAAGCTTTCTAAAAGTCCATTTCAACTTGTAAATTTAATATTTGTCTCCACCAGCTCAAAACTGTCTGAGAGGAAAATGAAAATGTCAGTCTCCTCGTCATCAGACTGGGAGGATCCCGTAAACGTTTTCGTAAAGTGCGAACGTTTCATGTTTTAGTCGCGTGATGAAGTTTATCATGGTTTGTATACTGGTTTTTACAGTAGCAATCCAACTTCATAAGCCACAAGGAAAGTAGACGAGAGCTACAGCCTGCTCACAAGCTCAGATGCAGAGGGTCATATTTCAATGTGAATCTGAATCAGGAAAAAGTACAAAAAGTGCAAAAACATAACTGGGTAAAGAGGCCTGTAATCAAAGAAGAACAAGGGTGCCTCAAACTTTTTGCTCCGATTTTGCCTGAAAATTTGTAGGATGATAGATTTTGATGCGTAGATTACAATCCTGTCAAATTAGAGAAATTTACCGATCGTGGCGCCTCCTAGAGGGAAAATGTTTAAAAATTAAACCATTTTCACGCGACTTTTTCCCTCTGGTGGCGCCACGCTCGTAGTTTCTCTAATTATTGCAGATTCGTAATCTACGCATCAAAATCTATCATCCACAAATTTTCAGCAAAATCGGAGCCAAAAAGTTTGAGGCACCCTTGTCCTTTTTGATTACGGCCCTTTACGTATGTCTAGGTCTAGTTCACAGCAAGGTTTGTTATCAACCAACTCAACATTTATGCATTGCCTTGTGCAATGCACTTACAACTCATAACCCATCGTCCCCGTTCATCATAAATGCAGAGATCCACCTCCAGATATATTCTACATCAAAAACTCAGGAGCTTAGCTGAATAGAAATGCATTTCACCACCTAAAAAATGTTGTTGTTGATGATGATGATCATGACCAAAACAAAAGAACGAGAGGGTTTTGATCTCTCCAAGACTTGAAGGAAAATCAGCTGATTTCATTCATCTCATTTCTAGTTTGTTGTTGTTTTTATAACCACACCGCAAGTTCACGTCGGATCTTTGTTAACTAGCAATTAATTTGGAGTGATTTAATTGATGGATTGAAACGGGATGGAGTTCAGCCCACAAGAATCCCCTTTCGAGATGGAGGAGAAGATTGAGGTAAAGGTTGATCCTTGCCTTCTCTGTGGGGAACCAGCTGTTACCTACGATTTGGAAGGAAATGTCATAAAAAGTGAAATTTTTGATGGTGAACAAGGCGAAGGTCAAGCTGGAAAGTGGGACAAGGAGCAGCTTTTGCAGTTTCTGTGTAAAACTATTGGAGTGAACAAGGAGACAAGGAAAAATGGTGTGAATCCTTGGGGTCTCCAGCTGAATCCGTTTCCGTTTTGTAAAACCTGTGAAACTTTGTTATTGTCGCTGGCAGAGGTCTACTCCAAATTGGATGAACTGAAAAATGAGCTAAAGAAGAAGATTGGAGGAGGTGAAGCGGTTTATCAGAAAGATAACTTGTACGCCAAGGTTGATAATGCGTACATGGAATTTAGGAAGGATGCTCTTCTGGAAATAGGTGAGTATTGAAATATAAAATGTCTATTTATTCATTCTTTCAAAACTTTAATGGAATTAATTGATATTTTAAGGGATGATCCAGATAGGACCAAAGTTATCAGCAGCTCTTCCAAGTACCAACAAGACTGAAAAGACAAAGCCGAGGGAGAGAAAAACACGAGCCATAAAACCAGGTCGGGTGAAAGTTCAGCAGCGTTCCAAGGGCAAAACACAAGTCATACCGGAGCCTCAAGTCTCTAAAATACAAAACATGAAGATGATGAGACTGCTCTTCCACCCAGACAACTTCGGAACCGTTCCAGCCAACAAAGCTACCATGAGGAATATAGTTCCAATGACGAAATGAACCCACCAACTCCCAAACAAATTGCTCCAGACTCTGATTCAACTCGCCGGATGAACACCAAAGCCAAAACGCAGAAGGAAAAGGAAAAATCTTCCAAAATTAAGAACCCACGACTCTAAGAAAAATTCCATTCCAAGAACACAGCTCCGTGAAGGTAGCAAAAAATCGGAGATGGTACTGCGGAAATCAACTACAAAGGTCCCAACGTAGGATTTCTCGAGCGGGACGCAGCCACAGGCAATATTATTACCTACTCCACCGGCTACGGAAACAGATTTGGAAGCAACAGAACAGTGCTCCTCTTCAAGCATCAAGGAAACTCCGGATGGAAGATGGAGTTGGAATGTTCAGAATGCCAAGAAAGCTTTCCAGTGCTGACCCAACAAGGAAGCAACAAAGATCTTTCCGCGCGCATTATCTCGTCGCTCACACGGATCGCTACAACTGTACTTGTGGCTGCAAGTTCGCATCCTGTCAGTTTCTCCAATCGGGAGCCAGCTTCTCAGCATTTGTCGTCATATCACAGTATTTATACAATGGAGAAATATAACAATGCTTGTAATTATTATAAACGTGCTACTCAGTGAGGAAAGTAAAATCCTGGATCTCCACGAGTACGAGCGGCTGTTCAAAAAGCATGCAGTATCTGCGGTATGCCATGGCCTGACCTTCGAAGCTCTGAGTTTAGGGACCATTTGTTTAGCCATATGAATGAGGAGGAAAAGTTGGAAGCGCTGCGCCTGCAAGGAAGGCGCTACAAGGAGCTCGTCACCCCACTCAACAGCAGCTGGAGAAATGACTCCAGTTTGTCATTTTTGCCAAAAGCTGTGGAAGGTTCATTACAAAAGGTGAGCTCGGACTGAAGCGTCACAATTAGATTCCATCGAGTATCTTCGTGACCCGGTGGATAACTCAAATGTCAAGAATGCTATGCTGCCATTTGTGGAGCCACCTTGTGCAATAAAAAGCTTGGAGACACACATGAAGAGCCAACATCCAAACGGGAAGTGGGACGGGGACCGCTCAAATGCAAATTTCCTGGATGCCTCACAACTCAACGGATGAGCCAAATCTCAAGGTCATGTTGAGGAGGAACACGGGCAGAGTGAAGAAGCGGAGTTCTTTGCATGACCTGTGGCAAAGTACTAGCATCTGCATATTGCCTCAAAGTAATCCGAGGAAATTAATTCTTAGGATACAAAATGCAATACAAAATTACTTTATACTCAAGGTTCATGGAAATGTCCACTCGGGGGCGAAACCCTGGAAGTGTAGCATCTGTCCCAAGTCGTTCCCTCTGAAGAACACATTAGAGCTTCATCTCGTCACAAATCACGGTAATTAATTTAAAGATTTTATCTAAAATGTTAATAGCATATTTTAAAGTTTGTCCAAAAAGCAATTATAAAAACCATAAAAATATTATTATAACATTAACTAGATGTTGGCACTAAAATGTTCAAGTGTGACGTGGAAGGCTGTGGAAAACTGTTCCGAATCAGATCTTATCATCGCTCCCATGTGAGAACGGTGCACGGTGTGTTCACCAAAAAATGTAGGAGTCAGCGAGAGGCAAGTGGGAAGACTCAAGAGTAATGTTTCTAGCTTTGGTATTTTTTCATTATGTTGTGCAGGATTTGTCAATCATTATTCCGAAATAATCTCAAAGTGTTCATATTTGCTTGAAAATAAAGAATGGATAAGTAAAATGAATAAATATTTAAATAAATTTGATTTATTTTAAACTTGTAAAACAATCATGAACATTAACTAGCGAAAAGTATGAAAAAACATTATTCATAATATTGGACATTGATAATTTACTCATTAACAGCGTTATAAGTCCACAAATTGCGTAGTTGTATTCCACCTCGAGTGATTTCAATCCTGTGTGGATTGCATTTCGGTCCAAAACGACGAGAGTGCACAATGTTCCGAAGATTACAATGCACATTTCCAATCCATCGCCTGCAAAGTGAGTTCCTCAAGATTAGGACATATGAGTTGAAATTCTACTGTTGAATCAAGTAAATGTACGTTGGCTGAAAGTTTGGGCAGTGGAATGATGCTCCCTTCCTTCAAAGACTTGTAACTGTAAAACTCGCTTCGAATTTCAGAGAACCAGACGTAGAACTCAAAGCTTGATGTCGTGTCATCTCTCTTCGTGTCTTGTCATAAATTCCTGAGGGACATAACCCACAAATGACCCAATTATTGTCCATTAGCCCATGTGAATTAAGCAATCTTCCAGATTCTTCCACTGCTCTTGCTCATCCCCAGAAGAAATTGGAACGAAAATTCACTTGAATGACGACGACGGCTGATCCCAGCTATTGAAGTAATTATGTAATATATAGTTACCAATTTGCAATGATTAAGTGCCCGAAACACTTAAGCTAGTTAAGCTGATTATCCCTAGTGCTCGGGAAGTATGTTTGGGGTAATGGGAGACTTGTCAAATTGTCTCGAAATGCGATAAAACAGTTTCTTAAGTATAACATTATCTATGCACGTGCTAGTTGTGTATGATTTGTGAACGTTCCGTATCCCACGTACAACATAAGACTGTCGTGTGACACACGACGTATGTGCAACAGGCTTGAAACCAAGATCTACTCTCTCTTAAGCTCTCCTCGTTGTACGTTGCACCACAACATTCAACTATTAATATTTTCGAGTTTAACTTGACAAGTTGACTAATAATACCTAAGCTGTTTAGTTTTTAAGGAGTATTAATAAATAACTATCTCATTACTCAAAAGTTTGCAGTTTTCTCTTCACCATTGGAAGGTCCATCAACGGTAAATATGAATAGCAAAAGAACTATGTTAGCTGGAGCATCCGAAAGTTTGGAGGTGGGTGTTGCAACACCAACTCAAACGTTGGAGTTGGAGGGCTCTCCCCCTACTACTGAGGCGACTATTTTCGACATTATACCAGATGTAAATACGATTGTCAATATTTCAAAATTTCTCAGGAATAAAAATAAAAGTCAATTTTTCACATAATAATTGGCTATTTTAATTTAGATTTGGCCAGAAATCCTCCAACATTTAACTCCGGTCGACTTCTACCAGCTGATTAACTCCAGTCCAACATTACGCGAGTGCCTGGAGTCGGAGAGAACCAACAGACTGCTTCCACTGGTAAGAAACCAATAAAATTACAAAAAGAGGCAGATAATACACGCAACTAGCAACTTAATTGGAACCTTACTGTTTCTCTTTTCTGTACAGGTTTTACCTCTTCTCACCACTAACCAGCAGGGCATCGACTGGAATGCATTTCTCACCCTGCGTCAAGTCAATCGTGCTACAAACATCGTAGTTGGTAACTTGCTGGAAGAGGAATCTTCCCCATCTAAATACTGGGAGAAACTTACTACCCACATGCCGGTATGGACAGATCGAGTTGGAGATGGAGATCAAAAATTAGCAGCTATTTGTAAGCAAGTCAGAGTAGACTACGATATTGGCCAAAATAGGCGCTATTCCCAGCCAATTCCCAAACCTTCGGCTTTTGTGGGAGGCTTCGGCATCAGAAATCCTTTTCTGGCACACTCTCTCGAAATCCACTTTAGTGCCTTTGACCCTAAAGACTTTGAAGAGTTTCTTTGTTTCATGGGCAGACATGGTCAAAACCTCGCTTATTTAAAGTGCAACCTGTTACGCACACTTCGAATTGTCCTCTCAGTTCTCCCCCATGTCCCAAACCTGAGGATATTCAAGCTCTTCACTGAAGACAGGGTGGAAGACCAGGATGAATTCGTCAATCCAATTAGCTATCCGCTACTGCCCAATCTAGAATTTTTGGATCTGGAGGGTTTCTACGACCACAGGGATCAAACGAACATGCGTCTCAATATCGCATTCATCCGGAAGTACGGACTCCAGCTGAAGGGACTCAACTGCAGCAAACCGATTTTTTTCAAGGGGGTGGGGGTCTGGGAAACTTTTTCTCCCGAAATCTCTCCAACCTCCAAACGCCTTCGAGTGGCGAAGGTGGGGCAACATGCTCTGAGTGCTTTGAGCACAGCTAATCTTCCAGCACTGGAAGAGCTCCATTTGGTAGCTGAATCATCGGTATACTTCCGGTCCGCTAACAATTTAGCTAAATTTCAGCTAGTGTTCGATGTCGTCAATAACTGTGGCACTAATTTGAGCAGCCTTCAGTTCTACGTCTGGTTCTCTGAAATTCTAAGCGAGACAAGCGAGTATTACAGTTACAAGTGTTTGAGAGAAGGGAGCATGATTCCACTACCCAAACTCACTACTTTCGGCACCTGCTTAGCCAACGTGCATTTAGACTGGTTTTGGCCCTTCATTCAACTCAAATGCCCTAATATTGAGGAACTGACTTTGCAGGCGATGGAATGCTACAAATTGGAGGATGACCCAGAGATTTATAGTATGCTTCAGAAGAAGGGGTTTGAGCTTGCTCCGAAACTTCGGAGGATTAGCATTGTGCATGGTATAACTACTCGTCGTTTTGGACCGAAATGCAATCCACACAGGATTGAAATCACTCGAGGTGGAATACAACTACGCAATTTGTGGACTTATAATACTGTTAATGAGTAAATTATCAATGTTGCAATATTATGAATAATGTTTTTTCATACTTTTGACTAGTTAATGTTCATGATTGTTTTACAAGTTTAAAATAAAAATATATATTCATTTTACTAAACCATTCTTTATTTTCAAGCAAATATGAACACTTTCAGATTATTTCGGAATTCTGATTGACAAATCCTGTACAACATAATGAACAAAATACCAAGGCTAGAAACATATTACACATGAGTCTCCCCGCTTGTCTCTCGCTGACTCTTACAGTTTTTGGCGAAGACCCCGTGAACTTTTCTCATGTGGAAGCGATGATAACGTCTCAACGGGAACAGTTTTCCGCAGCCTTCTACTTCACACTTGAACATTTCCACGCCGATTCCGTGCTTTGTGGCGAGATGAAGCTCTAGTGAGCTCTTGACGGAGAAGGCCTTGGGGCAGATGCTACATTTCCAGGGCTTATCTCCTGTGTGGACGTTTCCATGAACCTTTAAAAAAAGTTTATAAAAAGTTAATAATTGGAGGTTTTCGGCATTTTCCCATACCAATTTAAATCGGGATAATACAAGTTCGGAGAAACCTTGACCAAAGATGATGCAGTACTTTGCCACAGCTCCTACACATGACATTATTCTTAGCTTCTTCACTCTGCCCGTGTTCCTCCTCAACATGAACCTTGAGATTTGGCTCATCCGTTGAGTTGTGAGGGCACCCCGGAAACTTGCATTTGAACGGCCCGTCCCACTTCCCGTTTGGATGTTGGCTCTTCAGGTGTGTCTCTAAAGTTTTTTTGCTGCTGAGAATTAGTCCACATATGTTGCACATTGCTGGCGGCGGTCCAACTTTTGTAAGCGCTCCTTCCCCAGGGTGAGATTCCAACTGAAAATAATTTTATCTGTTTAAATTTTTGTGTTAACTTCTTATCAACGTTTAAATATACAATTTGACCTGGTGGCGTGTTAGTCCCAGTTTTCCCATCGTAATAAATTTTCCGCACACTTGGCACTGGGATACGGAGCCAGTCTCCAGTTGTTTTTGGGTGGGGTTGATGAGCTCCTTGTAGCGCCTTCCTTGCAAACTCAGTGCCTCCAACTTTTCCTCCTCATTCATGTGGCTAAACAAATGGTTCCTATACTCAGAGCTTCGAAGGTCAGAGCATGGCATACCGCAGATATTACATGTTTTTTGAAGACCCGCTCGTGGAGACCCAGAGCCAGCGCTTACTTCCCTCACTGGAATAGACTGTTTATATTTATAAGCATTGTGATATTTCTCCATTGTATAAATATTGTGGTATGACGACAAATGCTGGAGAAGTTGCTCCCGATTGGAGAAACTGACAGAACGCGAACTAGCAGCACAAAGTCTACAGTTGTAGCGATCCGTGTGAGCAACGAGATAATGCGCGCGGAAGATCTGTTGTTGCTTCCTTGTCTGGGTCAGCACTGGAAAGGTTTCTTGGCATTCTGAACATTCAAACTCCATCTTTCCATCCGGAGTTTCTTGATGCTTGAAGAGGAGCACTGTTCTGTTGCTTCCAAATCTGTTTCCGTAGCCGGTGGAGTAGGTAATATTGCCTGTGGCTGGGTCCCGCTCGAGAAATCCTGCGTTGGGACCACTGTAGGTTGATTTCAGCAGTTCCACTTTCCGATTTTTTGCAAGCTTCACGGGAGCTGTGTTCTTTGAGATGGAAATTATCTTGGAGTCGTGGGTTCTTAATTTTGGAAGATTTTTCCTTTTCCTTCTACGTTTTGGCTTTGGTTGTTCATCCAGCGAGTTGGAATCTGAGTCTGGAGAAATTTGTTCGGGAGTTGGTGGGCTCATTTCGTCATTGGAACTATATTCCTCATGGTAGCTTTGTTGGCTGGAACGGTTCCGAAGTTGTCTGGGTGGAAGAGCAGTCTCATCCTCTTCTTGTTTTGTATCTTTAGATATTTGAGACAATAATGGAAACTCCGGTATGACTTGCGTTTTGCCCTTGGAACCTTGCTGAACTTTCACCCGACCTGATTTTATGGCTCGTGTTTTTCTCTCTCTCGGCCTTGTCCTTTTCAGTCTTGTTGGTCTACTTGGAAGGCTGCTGATAACTTTGGTCCTATCTGGATCATCCCTTAAAATATCAATTAATTTTATTAAAGTTTTGAAGGAATGAATAAATAGACATTTATATTCAATAATCACCTATTTCAAGAAGAGCATCCTTCCTAAATACCAAGTACGCATCATCAAGCTTGTCGTACAAGTTATCTTTCTGATAAACCGCTTCACCTCCTCCAATCTTCTTCCGGAGCTCATTTTTCAGTTCATCCAACTTGGAGTAGACCTCTGCCAGCGACAATAACAAAGTTTCACAGGTTTTGCAAAACGGAAACGGATCAGCTGGAGACCCCAAGGATTCACACCATTTTTCCTTGTCTCCTTGTTCACTCCAATAGTTTTACACAGAAACTGTAAAAGCTGCTCCTTGTCCCATTCCAGCTTGACCTTCGCCTTGTTCACCATCAAAAATTTCACTTTTGATGACATTTCCGTCCAAATCGTAGGTAACAGCTGGTTCCCCACAGAGAAGGCAAGGATCAACCTTTACCTCAATCTTCTCCTCCATCTCGAAAGAGGAATCTTGTGGACTGAACTCCATCCCGTATCAATCCATCAACTCAACCGCTTTAATTTAGTAATTGCTATTTAACAAAAATAGACGTGAACTTGAGTTTTGGTTAAAAAACAACAACACACCAAAAATGAGAAAAGTTGGAAGTCAGCTGTTTTTCCCATGAAGTCTTGCAGTTAGCAAGAACCCTAGTCTTGGTCACCTTTTGTTTTGGTCATCATCATCATCAACAACATTTGGCATAGTCGGCTAAACTCTTAAGTTTTTGATATACAGGAATATATCTCTGCATGTTATGAACGGGACCGATGATGCAGTTGTGAGTGCATTACCTTGTCACTTGTGCAATGCACTATTTTCCTTGAGTTGGTTGATGAAAACCTTGCACTAGACTAGACATATATACGCAGTTATGTTTTTACTTTTTGCACTTGTTCACATTGAAATATTATCATAGCTTCTTCTGAGCTTGAGAGCAGGCTGCACTGCAGCTTGTGGAGTGGACTGCTAAAACACAGTATACAAACCATGATAAACTTCACGCGACTAAAACATGAAACGTTCACACTTTACTCTAAACGTTTACTGGGATCCTCCCAGTCTGATGACGAGCAGACTGACATTTGCATTTTCCTCTCACTACCAGTTTTGAGCTGGTGCAGACAAATATTAAATTTGCAAGTTGTGAAATGGAGTTTTTAGAAAAGCTTAGTTCTTCGGAATTATCATCCTCTGAAGTGATTAACTTACTTCATGATGAGCATCTTTCAGCGTGGGATAATCATGTTGAGTCCCTTATCAAATTGAAAGATGACAAGTTGCTTGTGAAAACTGTGATATTTCTCGGAACAAAAGTAGCCTGTGATAATCACCATGAGAGTGACGAGGAAGAGATCAGACGAGTGTATGAAAACAAGTGAAAATCTTGACGCGAACGTGTCGCAAAGAGTTTTTGGAGTTGTTGACCACTCGAGTCTCAGCCTGGTCGCTTCCCAAGTCGAAAAAAGTTGAGCTCAGCCAAGATGAGCTGGGAAATGTGTTGCTTTCCATCAACTCATTTTGCGAGGCTGTGCTTGACAAGCTGCCGTATCTTGGGAAGGACCTTCTTCCCAACCTGATTTGCACTGGGATTGGAGTTCTCGCAGCTTCTCCACAGCTTTCGAGCCAGCATCCCGCACTCCTCAAAGAATTTTTGGGGCTGCAGCAAAAAAACAAAGAAATAAATGAAACATTTGAGACTGAAAAGGAGGTGGTGAGAAAGGGAGGATTCAGCGAAGAGTATGAAAGAATTCTCCACTCCAAAGAGCCTCCACAAGACTTTAGAAAGATTGAAATAGTGCCAACTCTCAAGGAGCTACTTGAAGACAAGCGTCCTTTTCTCCGCCCTAATAAAATCAAAGCTTATTTTCTCCCCAGAGCATTATTTGGATGTTCAATTCCGTCTTTTGAGGGAAGACTTCGTGCAACCTCTCAGAAAAGGAGTGGAGCATTTTCTGGAGAACAAGGAGGAATATTTGAAGACGAAAGGGAAGAAAAAGTTAAAAAATCAGCAGCAAGATGCCAGCGTGCGGATCTACACCGGGGTCACATTCCACCATGTCGAGAAGTCAAGGGAAAGTGGAAAGGTGCATTTTTTCAACTTGCCCCAGGAAATGGTTAGAAAGGTCAACTGGGCCAAGTCAAAGAAGCTCCTCCCAGGGTGTTTGGTCATGCTGACTTCTGACTGCTGTGAAACTGCAATTTTCGCAACAACACTTGCTCCACCTTTTGATCAGTCAAAATCAACAGAAAACAAGGGAGTAGATTCAAGGAGACAAGAGCTGTCGAAGGAATCCTGAGGGTTTCTATTGAAACTGGAGTGGAGCAGGTGGAGAAGCACCTGAGCTACGTCATGCTTGAGTGTGAAGCTTATTTTGAGGCGTACAGGTACAACTTGGGAATCCTCCAAAAAACCAAAATGGTCAAGGATGACAGTCTAATGAACAAATTTATTGTGGAGGCTAGCTCATCAATAAATATCCCTTTGTACGCCAAAAGGCATGGCAGAAGACTTGGAACCGCTGCTGTGGAGCAAGTTCGGCTCACTTTACCAATGAACTTGCCAGTTTATGGCCCAATGGAAGAAGAGGACAATTTAGTTTCTGGGAGCCGGTGCGTTCCCATAAGTCAAACTGTGGAATGGCCAGATTCCCTCATCAAAACTCAAATGGGTCTGGATGATAATCAATACCAAGCTTATAAATCAGCTCTGACATCTGAGCTATCAATTATTCAAGGCCCTCCTGGCACAGGGAAGACTTTCATTGGACTCCAGATTGTGAAAACACTACTTCTCAACAAAGTGAGAAGAAGAAACACGCTAACTTTCCGTACCAATCGGGAGACGGTTGTTCCAAACTCGCCGATTTTGGTCCTCTGCTACACTAATCATGCTCTGGATCAATTTCTGGAGCTGTTGTTGAGAGAAATTAGCGACTTGGATTTGGTTCGGGTGGGTGGTCAATGCAAATCGGATATTTTGAAGGGGCACTCCCTTCAAGAGAAGCGGATTCAGATGGACATGTCAACAGCAGGGGAGAAAAGTCTCTATCGCCAGCTTCGGACTCTTGAGCGAGCTTTTTCCGAGCTGAGGGATGAGGTCAGGGAATTGGAGAATCCACGTGGAATATTTGCATTCAAGCGGAGCACTTTAGGACAGAACCTGCTTCTGAAACTGCCACCAACTCTGCGCAAAGCTTTGGAAAGCGGAGACTGGCTTGGAGTTCCTGAAGAGATATTTGAGCCGGTAGACATTGAGCTGAAGGCGATGGTTCTAAAAAGCATGGCTCTCAACAATGGCCAAACAAGGCAGGGAATGGGGAATGAAGGAATGGGTGTGAAAAGAGATGTAGAACAGGACTACGATGAAGATTATGACATGGACGAGCTGCTGGAACACCGACTGGAAGATGCATACTACAACAATCTTATGGAAATGGGTGGTGGAATGAGTAAGCCTTACTGCTACCTAACTAATTGTTCATCTGTGGGTTGTCGTGAACAAGCAATAGCAATAGAAGAACGGCTGGCAGCATGCGCCCGAGCCAAATATGGTGACAATTATGACGAGTTGGAATTTGAGAAGGAATCATTTTTCCACAGGGCAAAGTTTCTCACAGCCATTTTTGATTTACACAAATACGCTCAGCTCCAGCTTCCCAACCCAGACAACTTGTTGCGCCAACAAAGAGTTGCAGCTTCAAAGATTTTACCTGGAGCGGTTGTGGACTTTGATTTCGAAGAAATAAAGGAGAGTGATGATGATGATGAAGAGGAGGAGCTTGTGGAACAAATTGTGTTGGTTCAGCCTTACAAGCATATTGAGAGCTATGGAATGAGCGAGCGATGGGCATTCTACTTCAAAGTTGTGGAAATTGCTCTCAAATTAGGAAAAGAGCAGTTGGAGAAAATGGAAGAGACCTTAGACCATCTTCGACTGCGGCTGAAGGAGGAAAGGGAATATTTGGATGGGCTTCTGTTAAAACAAACGGATGTGATTGGAATGACGACCACAGGCGCTGCCAAGAACCATTTACTACTGGAAATCGCAAAGCCACAAATTGGTAATATTTCATTTAACATTTTTTGAGAGTTGGAAGTTTGATGTTTTTAAATATTGTATTTGTTATTTTAGTGGTGATTGAGGAAGCTGCTGAGATTCTGGAAGCGCACATAGTCACTTCCTTGACGGAAGACTGCAATCAACTGATTTTAATTGGAGATCATTTACAACTTCGACCCAGTACGAATGTTTATCAACTTGAGCAAAAATACCACATGAATGTATCACTCTTTGAGAGGATGATTCTCAACAAAATCAACTTGTGCACTCTCAAGGTATTCCGAGTTTGTAATTATGCTCTTTGTTTAGAATTGCATAAAACTGAGCTTTAATTTTCTTGTTCATAGACTCAACACCGCATGTGTCCAGAAGTAGCTGATTTGATTGTTGGACCAATCTACGAGCAACTCCACAACCACCCCAAAGTACTCGAGTATCCTCATGTGAAAGGAGTTGTCAAAAATTTGTACTTTCTCACACATTCTCAGCTTGAGAACACGGATACGGAGCTGCTGAGCAAGTCAAATTACTTTGAAGCCAATTTCATATCAGGTTTATGTGAGTATCTCCTAAATCAAGGATACAGCAAGGATCGCATAACTATCCTGACAACTTACACAGGTCAAATGTTCCTTTTGAAGAAGAACATTTCAGCTTCTTGCACCGGCGTTCGGATAACATGCGTGGATAACTATCAAGGTGAAGAAAACGACATAATTCTCCTCTCTTTGGTGAGGAGCAATGAAGATGATCAAATTGGATTTGTGGGGATTGACAACCGAATTTGTGTTGCTCTTTCTCGAGCTAAACACGGGATGTACATCGTTGGCAACCTAGAAAGCTTGATGAAGAACAAGAACAAAACCTGGAAGAAAATTGGAGCAAAGCTGGAAGCAGGTGGGAATTGTGGGGGAAGTCTGGAGCTGATTTGTGCCCAGCATGGGAATAAAACGAAGGTTCAGAGCGGGCTCACTTTGCCCCACTCAAGTTGGGTGGATGTGGTCTCAAATGCGACATGGTTTTGGAGTGCGCCCACCGTTGCCCTTGTATTGCCACGCGCAGGATCATGACCAGTACAAATGCAAGCAAAGATGCGAGAAACGGTGCCCGTTCGAGCACCAATGCCATGCCAGATGCGGGCTGGAGTGTCCGCCGTGTCGAACAGCAGTTTTGAAAGAGCTACCTTGTGGACACGAGCTTCCCATCGCATGCTCTCAGGATCCCCTGAGTTTATCCATGTCCAGTCATTCTGACAAAGGAGCTGAAATGTGAGCTGAAGCACAAGTTGGATTTGGCCTGCCATGTCAAAGTGAGCTCTGTCAAGTGTGAGGTCCTGGTTGAGAAAACGTTGACCCGATGTGGACACACCAGGATTGTCAAATGTCATGAGCCGGGCTACCGCGTGAAATGTGATGTCGAAGTAGAGTACACTTTCCCTGATTGCAGCCATAAAGGTAACATCCTCTGCTGCCAAAAGGGTATAATTGCCTGCCGAGATAACTGTAGGAAAATGTTGGACTGTGGACATGAATGCCCAAAAACTTGCCACATTTACGATGATCCAACTCACAAGAAATATGTTTGCAGACAGGAGTGCAAGCGGGTTTGTGTTCTGGGTCACCCCTGTAAATTCAAACATCGTTGTTATGGAAGATGCCCTCCTTGTCCCGCTTTGACACCAAAAAAACTGGAGTGTGGACATGAAGCCAAGCTCCCTTGTCATAAACTTCCTGAAACTCACACTGCACTGAAAAGATTCCCAAATTATTGACCTGCGGACATGAGCAGCTCATCAGATGTGGAGTAAACCCAAAGAACTTCAAATGCAAGGCAAAATGTGAAAAAGTTATGCAGTTTAGGACATTCTTGCGGATTGGAACACGCTTGTCATGAGAAATGTCCCCTTGTCAAAGTCAAGTGGTCAAGTCGCTGCCGTGTAACCCCGACCACAAGGCGACTCTAGCCTGTCATGATGACGGGGTAAGCTATAAATGTACGCAACAGATTGAAAAGGAATTGGAATGTGGTCACAAAGTCAATGAAGAGTGTCATCTTGATCCCAAGGATATTATCTGTAACGAGCTCATTCTCCAAAAGTATCCGGATTGTGGACATCAGGTAGTTTTTAATATAATTGGAATTATTCAATCAAAAATGGATTATGAAAATGAAACTAATTATTTTTCTGGCTCTGTCAGCGCTACGTGCTCTGCTTTCTCCAAAGCGTTATGGTCTGCCAAAAGGAAGCATGTCGGCGTGAAAGCGGCTTGCAGAAGCAAATTAAAACTGATGAGAAAGTGCTGGAAATAGTTGGTATTCGAAGATAAATCTAGAACCTGGTTAACCTGGTATTACCCATATTCATATAGTATCCTCTTTCAAATTATTAATTATAACTCATTAATGATTGCTTGATCTTAAAAAGAGTATGGAACTAGAATTAAAAATTTCTTGACTACTCGTAAGATGTAAGAATAAAGTTTTAATGTTACTAAAAGCTGTCTACAAGTACACCTCCTTGTGATGTCTTCACTTTACCCCAAGTTTCTTTCGAGCTTTTATGAAGGTTAATGCTTTCTATTATCGTTAGTTTTGAACATGAAACACAATTTATATAATTGACTGACTGTTCACCGATTTATTCACCCAAATACAAACCTGAATAGCATGATTTACATCCTGTTTTAGTATAATAATGTTCTCATACAGTCAGACTTTTCTTCAGTCAGTTTCTCCCTGCTTCCGGGTGCTTTTCTTGGTGTAGAGATGATGAGTATTTTTCCTGTGGACCCTGAAGTATTTTCGACTTATAAACACCTTTCCACATCCTTCCAGTTCGCATTTAAACATTTCTATGCCCACACCTGGTTTTTGTAACAAAACATATCTTTATGATAAGATTTATAATTACTTTTATTTTACAACTTTAGAATATTATAAATCAGTTTAAAAAATAATTACCATGCTTTGCTGTGAGGTGACCGGCTAGCGAACCCTTGACTGCAAAGGTCCGTGGGCAAAGGTGACATTTGTGAGCTTTCTCCCCAGTGTGAGTGAGTCTGTGAATCATCTTTAAACTCCAAGAGGAATTCATCACCCTCCCACAAGTTCACAGAGAACTCCATTTCTCGCCTCCTCACTCTGTCCATGCTCACCCTCAACATGTTCTTTGAGACTGGGCTCATCACTCAGGTTTGCGGGACATGACGGGAATTTGCATTTAAAACGCTCATCACTTTTTCCATCGGGATGTTTTTTCCGAGTATGATTGTGCAACGAAGCTAAGCAAGAAAGTGACACACCACAAATGGTGCAGAGGAAAGGCTTTACCGAGGGCTCTTCCAGCTCTGGATGCGAATCTTTGATGTGATGTCGCATTCCACTTTCTCCGTTTGTGATGAACATCCCACAACTTTCACATATATTTATTGATCCTGAGGTGGAGGATGAGGATGGTATAGAGCTGAGCTGCTTGTACTGTGGTGCATCAAGGAGCACTGCCTCTTTCTTCTCCTCATCATTCATGTGGGTCTGGAGATGAGCTTTGTATCCCAACCTGCGCCCATCCAAGTTTGTCCATGGCATCCCACATATTTCGCACGTACGATTAGCCTTGAGATATTTACCACTTTTACTGAATTTGATGGCATTTTGGTAGCGTACCATCGTCGAGATTCCATGGGTCTCCTCCAAATGCTTGAACAATCCCTTCCGATCCGAGCAATTTGGGGTTTCAGGGCATAGACGGCAGCTGTAGCGTTGGGAGTGAGAGCTGAGATAATGCTGACGAAAAAGAGACTCCTGCTTTCGGATTCTTTTCAACAACGGGACTATTTCGGAGCAGGTGGTACACTCGTAGCCCATTTTCCCATCAACTCCTTTAATTCTTGAAGTTGAGGGTAGTTCGAAAGCTCTGGAATCGGTTTCCGTAGCCGGTGGTGTAAGTAATGGAGCCTGTGGCTCGATTACGCTTCAGAGAACCTCCATTGGGTTTCTTTGATGTGGTTCGCTTGAGTTTAGCTGTTATTTTGGTGGTGGGATCCACTCTGACTGTGTCCGAACATTTTGACGGAATCGAGGGTGCTGCTTGAAAAAGAGATTTACCCTTTGGTACAGCCTCATCCTGTTCCGTGCTGGAACTTGTTCTTTCTCTTTTTTGTACTTCCTTTTCTTCAGCTTTTCTTCTCATAATCATCATCGTTACCAAGATCGTGTTCAACATCACTTGGAATGAATGCTTCCTATCTTCTTCAACATTAGAAGGATTGGAATCAGAACTGCTTTCATTTTGTTGACACCCACATTACTTCTGCGTTTCGGAGCCTTGTTGGAGAAGTGGCTTTTCCTGAAGAGGTGGAGACGTGATGGGGAGCTCCTCTTCATCATGACTTGAGTGTTTATCTGGAACTATTGTTTCTTCCGTAATTTTCTTGGAGATCCTTTCCTTTCGAGTTTTTGTTGCGGTCCAACTCTGCTTCCCATTTGTGCCTTTGTGATAAGCTGCAAGATAACAACGAGTGTATTAACTTTCCGGCTGTAAATTTGAACTTTAAATTGCAAATGAGGTACCATTATTACCTTCCAGAGCATCCTTTTGAAACTTCCGGTAGGCTGAACAGTGCTTCTCGTACAAACATTCCCTTTCAAAGGTCTTCTCCGCCTCCACAATCTTGCTCTTGAGGACAGTCTGGAGCTCCTCCAACTTGGAGTAAACTTCAGCCAAAGAATTGAGCAGTCCCTCACAAGTTTCACAAACTGAATCCAACTGGAGAAGTGGGGAGTATAACTTTTTCTCTCTGATTTCCAAACTCTGACAAAGAAACTTGAACAGCTGTTCTCTACTCCACTTTCGAACTTGATCATCCCCCTCATCTTCACGTTCTTGTTTAATTAAATTTCCTTGGAGGTCGTATGTAGCTGCAACTTGGGCGCAAATAAGACAAGAATCAACCCGAACTTCAATCTTCTCATCTTCTTCTTTAGTCTCCTCCTCACAAGAATCAGAACTCAAGTCATCCATGTGCTCAACCGTTCTTGTAACAATCAGAATCACGAATGTGGTGAGAAAATTTCTCCAAGAGAATAAACGGCTCAAAAATTAACTCGTTATTTTAAAATACTTGTTCTGCTGACTTCACTTATCAACTAAACAATACAACGGAGACTTGCAAGATCACAGCTGATTTTTGTTTTCGCAGACCGCAGAGCACGAGGTCACTTCTTTACTCGTTTTACTATGCGATCACTCCACCATATAACGTTGAGCTATGAGGAATACGAAATGAAGTACAGACATGCAGATGTAGAGTAGAAAGAACACCACGTGTCAACGAAGGGGCCATACTTTAATGACGTCATCTAAAAACTGCCGATTTTTGACCTACCACCCCTTAAATCATCAATCGTCATTTTTGCCCTACCCCACCTACCCACCCCTACTGATGACTTCATGCATTCATTAACGCAATAAATATTAGCCATATTTTTATGTATTTTCGTATGTGGTAATTATAAGACAAGGTAACTTAAAAATTAATCGAACAATGTAATATTTAAGTGTTTTATTTATACCAAACAGAAATTAGATACGGCTTTAATTGAAACACAAAAAATCAGGTAAATTACTCAATAATCAAGGTTCTGACACAGTGGTACGGACTCGAGACAGTAAATAACTATGTACAAGAAACTTTAAGATTAATCCCACGCAAATGGAGACTTCATCCAGGCGGATAAATTTTGGAATGTTCGGAATGCAAAACTCCATGCATAAACGGGTTGGTAAATCCATGAAATGTCCTTCGTCGCTTTCCACATCTGCTTGCTTTAATCCTGATTCCGATCTCATGAATTTGACTGGAGAGGGAATAAACTTTCTCCGAAGAAACTGCTTCAAATTCGTTCTTGTTTCGCCACAGCACTCTCTGTTACCACACTTCATAATCTGCAAAAGATATTGCGATTCCGGTCAGTTGAGTCCGAGCCGTAGAGCCAGAACCGCTTCGTTGGGGAGGAAAGTATGCAGCCTCAACTTCATAATCATCAATTATACGTTAACTCTAAATGTCAGCTAGTGTTTCGCCTGCCGTTTGGAAATTCCTTACTTCCAAATCAGAATCTATCGTTTTGCCATTGTTTCTCGATGAGTTCAGATAATGGTGCCATTCTTCGCTCTACAGTATTACTTGCTGACTGATGTGGAGCGTGAGTAACAATAAATCCAGATTGTGATGACGGAAATGCTGGGCGCAAATGCAAGAGTTTTGGGAAATCTGGGGTTTTCATCTGGTCAACTAGGAGAATCCATATTGGCTTTACACTGCTGTCACTGCTTCGGGAAAACTTTTTAAACCAATTACGATTGAGCAGCTTTTCAAGATCCATGGCGTGTGAGTACGAAGTGCTTGAATCGTGTTTCCCAGAACGTTTTGCAATAAAAGTTGGACCGGAATACGTCACTCCTCCGTCTTTTATCTTAAGAGCTGCATACACCAAAGGAATGAGTTTATGCCTTGTGACAACAACCAGTCATAGTCGGGAAGCCGAATCTTGTAGTCCATTGTCATCAAAATGGGTCCGTGTTTATTAACTGCTGGCAATACTAAAGGTACGCGCGCCTTGTCATCTTGCCTCAAAACGAAAACACCTTTGCCTCTCCCAATTATCCCTGCCAGGTCCTTTTAAATCCCGCCAC
>LJIJ01002880.1:1722-22910 GCA_001718145.1 Orchesella cincta
AACATGACTTAAATGTGTTAAATTTGCATATTGTTAGAGTACTACTAGTTTAATTTCAAAAAAATTGCATAATCTTTTCAATTTACGTTTCCAGAATTCATAAGCATTTCAACAAACAAATTTAAATACACTTATGTTTAAACAACTGGCAAAAATGCTAAATAATTATACAGATTAGCCGTTCTATCCTTGACATTCAAAGGCTGTATTCCGTTTTGATTCAACTCGTATATCGAGCTCTTGATTATGTTATATGCGAATAAAACACTTGGTTCTACTTTTGAATAATACTTTCCAATTCTTGAAAACTTTAGTTGTACCAGATAACATTTGAATGAAGATGGTTTGCCTTGCTTCAAACAAAAAGATAATTATATGAAAAGCGTTAATACCAAGGTCCAAATAAAAAAGGGAACGAATGTTGCTTTTCAAAGACACAGAGACGAACTCTTGATCATTGTCGTCATTGATTGTTTGATTACTTCCTGATGTATCCTTTTTAACCCATTTTTTCCAGGCTTTCACGAGTCCAAACTCAGAAAGTGAGTGAAGTCTTTTTAGAAATTGGGTTGCCGGCCATGGAATATTTCGAAACACCCAATTTTCATACAGCTCCCCGTAGGATTCCTTGCCAACAACAATTTTATACCTTTCCCCATCCAAAGTTTTATTTCTTAGCAGTCGTTGATAAACTGGATTGGAATGACCGCAAGTTTTGAAGACTATCTACGTAGGCATCCATTCCACAACCTGACAAAATCTCCTCAAAATATTCTTGATGTCCGAGTGAAATCATGTGTCTATAACTGTGCAGCTTCGGTCGCCACTTTTCCAATCTCCCAATTTCTGAAAAATATCATGAAAGAGAAAGATTAAGTTCTTTTAATAAACAGCATTCCAAACTTCGTCATAGAGTTCGGGTCACCAATAAAAATCATTGGAAACTTCAATTGCAGCTGTCAACGCGTGAATAAATTTCCCAACAAATCCCAACCGATTAAATTGCTCGTCCATGTTAGCATAACCGATGTCCAATATGGGTTTGGAATAAATTGAAAAATTTCTCTCGAATAACTCGTTAAAGGTTTCCATTGATTTTTCATGCAATGGTGCCGTCAACATGATGATATTATCCCCTAAATACGCATTTGTAAGCACAACTCCAACCATGAGCCAGGAGCCAACAATCCACTTGTTTTTTAGCAGACAGACGGCTTCCCTGAGCAAGTAATATATCCCAGACAAATGTCCAATTTTGAAAAGAAAATGTAGCCAGGTTTTCATGACGGTGAATATATTTCGTGGCTAGAAGACAAATTGAGAGACATAATCCGCGCTGATTAAACAAACCACAAATATTCCAGCCATAAAGTTTCTTGAAAAGCGACCGTCAGTCCAGCTAAAGATAGCCAAGCTGGTTTCGCAATTGGTGCGCAAGTTATAAAGTGGACTTTGTCTAGGTCTCCAACATAACCCAATGATTCCGTTTTTATACTGACGTCCATTACCGTAGATAGTTTAGGTACGTAAGTCATCGCTCCAAGGATTGTATCGCGAAGGTAAATTATGGTTGCATTAGGAGTAAGTAGAATAAGTGGCTTAATTCTTTTGCGAGTTTGAAATGGTTGTAGGTCCCCATCTGAGCTCCAGTCATACCACACAATGTTTTGATTACATGCCTCAGAACGAGCAAGAGTAAGCTCTAATTCTTGCCAACTATTTTCATTTACTTCAGTTTCAGCTAAGTTTAGGAGCGGCGGCATTTTAGCCATTTTGAGTATATTACTCCCATGGCAAAAAACGTCAAAAACTGAAACCTGCTCATGTTGCACACCTCCACAAATTTTCATTACTTGAGATATCCATTCCAAATGATTGTAGCATGTTAATAAATTTTTTCGAATAATTTCATACTTTTCATATTCCATTTCAAATACTAGCTTAACTGGCAAAATGTAATTGTAGGTGGTCCTTCTTTCTCCTTTTTCGTACAGATCATCAATATGAAACAGAAATTCCGATGAATAATCAGTATTGAAATCGTCTTGCTGCTTTTTAACTTGAATAAATATATATCCAACTTTTGCCAGATAACCTTGACTTACATTGGTAAATCTGTGATCTAGAACTAAGTCAAAAAATGTTTCTGGAAAAAATATTGAGGTCCTTTTGCTATCAAAATCAATTAAGGGTAGATACCATCGTGTGCATGGCTTAGGATCCACGTAAACTTGAACTATGCAAACACTCTTTTGAACTGGGAAAGCTCTGCTTCCATTTAACCGACGGTGTTTTAGTTCTGTCATTATATTGTCGCAGATTGGGTGTGAATTCATCATAAAATAATTGAGCAGTTGTGGGAGGAGAATCCTGCTCGACTGTTTGTAGTAATAAACTGTTAGTATCGTCGGGATGCTAAACGGTTCAATATCATGAGTTCCGTCTTCGTATGAATCCAGCATTTCAACATCGTTTAGGATTATATTGATTGCACAATCGCTAAACGACGTCAAATGCCGTTGCAAGTTAAGTTTTGGTTGATTTAAAGTAAATGAATGTAAAGTAGGTAGAAATAGGAATAATAGAATCATGGTGATGGTATAGCTGAATTAAGGTTTAATAAAAAATATCAACAGCAGACGTATCCCCTGTAGTCTTGTCTTAAGTAGATCTACTTTCAACTGAGGCTCGCAGAATACAAATCGACTTGAACATAATACCGGAAGTAAATTCCGGAACAGAATGGTATGACGTAAAATACTGCTACGGAAGTATCTGGATTTGTTCCTGGTTGTAGGAGGCAACATTTTTGTTTTACTTCCTGGTTTTGTTCCTGCTTATTTTCTCAAAATTGACCTTCAAATAACACAGATAGCAGAGCAACGAAAAATGTGGACACGTGCATATTTCGTTGCTCTGTTATCAGTTTTATTGATATGTGTTATATATATTGCATGCTAAAACTATGCAGTGCATGTTGGTGGGCGGGCTTTATTTCCAAAAAGCTTTTGTTTTGCGCTTCCATACTCACACTTGTTACTAACGTAAAACGACGCTTCAAACATTTTCTATGCTTGAATATAGTTAGAATACCAGGTTGGTACAAACATTTTATGTATTAAGGAATGAAGATAAAGCATCTTTTTTTGCAGTCATGTGTTTTAATATAGGATTTTGTAAAAATAGAGAATACTGCCCTAAATAATTGATTCAAAAAGTTGGAACAGGAAATTGAAACAGCTCTTGCATGCCCAAAACTGGGTTTCAAGGTAAAAACCCTGAAATAGGATGATGTTCTATATGTTTTTAGCATTAAAATATTCATCGTATTAAAATCACAACAACAAATATTTTTTGGTTGGGCTCAAACCAACTTGAACAAAAAATGAAAGACTAGTGACGTATATCTGCTCAATATTTACAATCGTTTTAACAACTGCTTTCCGTGACGTTCCAAATAATGTTTAAAATCCAAATCAGACCAAAATCAGCTTAGACACTTGTTCTTAATGCTAGAAACTTGAAGTTCAGAAACTGAATTTCTTGACTTCTCTATACCTTAGTAGAGTAAAACCTTAACCTTTGTTTTCGCTCAACTTTTTATTCTTTCGCTCAAATTTTTATTGTTTCGCTAGTCATCCAACTTTTACTTTTACATTAGTAGTCTGTAGAGGCAACTGTCTGAAGTAACTTCCATATCGATGCCTGGCGACGAAACGGCTTTATCTTTTTTTGGTTCCATAATAAACGGCTTTATGTCCATTTTTTTACAAATAGAGATTTTGATGCAGAAATATTAAGTATAACATTCTGTACATTTTGGTACCAAGTACGAATGGTTTAAATTTACCTATGCCTACAAACAAATGCCAAGACGGCAATGGTTAATGCATGTTACATTTTAAGCAGAGGTCGGTATAATCCCGGATTATGATAATCGGATTACGGGATTGGGATTACGGATTAAAATCCCATTCTGGAGATAAATTTAAAAAATGATAATCCATAATCCGTAATAATAATCAAATTCATACATCGTAATCCTTAATCAATCCCATATCGAAATTAGAATTTGCATCAATCCGTAATCCCAATCCGGATTATGTGAATTGAATTTTTCCGAAAGCTTTACGCATGCGCAACACAACCAGCAATCCTTCGCGATAGAAATGAATGGATAACAAAATACTGGATGTTATTTTCTGTTAAAACGCATTAAACAATAGTAAAAGTTTTCTGTCTAACTTTTCAGTCTTGTCAGTTTTGAATACTCAGAGGTACTATAATTTTAATTGAAGTTGTAATTGAATTTAAAATGGTTGGATCATTCTCACTATCTCAATTAAATATTGGTAGCAATAAACCATTAAAAAATTTTCGAAAAGGAAATCCTTTTCTGATATTGCGATGTAATAAAAATTATGAAATGCAACGAATTTTGGAATAAGTTTTTGTGCTTTGAAGTAGTATTAAATAACGGCAAATTAAATGAAACAAGTGTAGAATAACTTCAGTCGTGTTTGCGCCTTTTTAAGAAAACTGAAATCATGGATTGGGATTATGGATTACGTAATCCCAATCCCGGGTTTATAAATCCACTTTTAGCGTAATCCGTAATCCACAATCCCGAAAATCGGGTAATCCCAAGTTGTAATCCCAATCCACAATATCAGAAAAGTTAATTCACAATCCGTAATCCAGGACCCCATTTTCGGGATTACCGACCCCTGATTTTTAGTTTAGAGAGTTCATTGTTAAATTATATTTTTGCAAATGGAATTAATTAAAAATTCATTAATTTGGAAAGGAAAAGCTTTTGCAAACTTTCTCAGTCAAGTAATTGCAAACATAGTGGTTCCTGGCGACAATATTCCATCAGGAATCAGGATGATTTAAAAGGATGTAAAATAGACTCTTAGTTATTTGGGGCTTTTAGAGAATATTGATTTAGGAGATAAAGCCGCTTCATATGGAACGAAAAAAAAGATAAAGCCGTTTCGTCGCCAGCGATCGATATCTGTTGACATCAAATTCGCTCGCGAAGTAATTGATTAAAATCAGTTCAATTTTTCAGCAACAAAAACTTGGAAGCGGAGCAACGGCTGGAGCAAGAGACTACCTCAGCTTCTACTCCACCGGTCCCACCTACTTCCGCAAGATAGGCGACCCTCTACGCCCAAAAACACTTCGTCGCCAAGCTCGAGAGGGTAAAATCGTATTCGAGCTCGTGAATCTCCTTGCCCACTTCGACACCTACAACCGCTACTGCGGCTGGAGATCACCAGTAGCGGGTGATAACGCCTCAGGCTGCGCCGTCCTGCTCGAGATTTTGCGTCTGGCTGCCAAGTTCGGGATGAAGTTCAGGCGCACGGTTGCAGTTCGCCAAAGAACTAGATAAACGCTATGGATCCCCAGATGTGGTGGAAACGTACAGGAATGAGAAGCTCGTTCATCCGGGAAGCGACCTCAGAGGAATGCTCAATCTGGACTCGCTCGGCTGTCAAGAAAATCATTAAAGGATTGGCGTGGTGGACAACAATTGCAAAAGCTGGAGCGGAGGAAGAAACCACGATACTTCCTCACCGACATATGTCAATAGGTAAAGATCAGTAGGCTGGATCGCCGATGAATCAACAAGCATCCCGAAACGAATATCTTGGGGGGGTCTAGAGCTTAGCCACATGTGCTCTCGCCAAAGAGCTTATCATTCCACTGGGAGGTCTTGTAGATTTCGTTTGAAAGCCAGCTGAGCGTGGAGTTTAATGTCGGAAATTTTGCACGAGGAGACAAAACGACTTCTAAGTTCATCCTGGAACGCTACTAAGTTAATGCGTGCTGAAGCGCAAAACGAGCTCGATGCGCCAGTCCCTTGCTGTCGAAGATGAGCGAGCTCAACAAGCAGCTGGCTGCCTCCAACTCCAGGTTCAGAAGCAAAGTCAAACGATCGCCCAACATGAGACATTTGTAAAGGAGCTGGGAAGCCAGATTTGGAAGGGGGATGATGACAATTTCAAGCTGAGGAAGGAAAAAGGGAACTAGGAGGGTGAGAATTCAATGATTTCAATCAGAACCACAGGAAGAGTGAAACAAGGTGAAGGTCAAGGCCGGTGCAATATTATGTTTGTATAGTAAAAATCATTTGCAATTTTATGCGCTTTGAGAAATAAATGAGGTAGATAGCTACACATTTTTGTACAGGAGCAAAAAAACTGACTTTAATTACTAATTATTGTTTGACGACAGTGCAAAAATGCGAAAGAGTTAAATACGAAAAATGGATACACGATTGAAAAGCTCCTTCACTAGAAAGTAAGTGAATTAGATACACGAAACCTCCTTGACATCAAATTATAATTAAAATTACTCACTGACTACACAACCACCTTCTATTTAATCTAAGTGATTACAAATTGGTTTATCCTAATCATAACGCGGCGTCATAAACAATCACTCTAAAATAGTAACCCTTTGAAGATTCGGTGCGTTCTCAAAATAGCGTACTCTGATACCAATTGTCTGACTCTCATGGCTTGAGTTGCAGTTGCGTCATCCATATGTATATTTATTTCTGCCAACTGTGGGGCTTGATGTTGAATAAAGTTGAGAAACCAGCCTTGATCAATGTTGAACCAGTGTATTTCCAATGTAGTTAAGTTGGGGTATGACACTAGGTCATTAACCCGTCATCTTCTGCTTCCAGTCAAGGTAAACAATAAGATGAGTCAGCGTGCTTGCAAAAGTCCCTATGCTTCTGTTCACGTCTTTCAAATGAGTGAATGTCACCAATTCGCAGTAATCCTCCAGCTTAATCTTCTCCAAAGATTGGAGGGGAAGTTCAGATAAACGGTGGAGAAATTGGACGTCAATGGCCCTCTACTTTAACAGAGCGAATATTTGGGAATGCTCCGTCAGGCAGTCGTTCCAAATTAGCATCGTAATGAAAGAAATCTGCATGACAAATTAAAGTCTTCAAAGTAGGACCAACGCGTGATAAAAAGGTGACGGAAATATTGGGGCATCTTCTTCCCCCTCGTAGAAGGTTTCTACATCCAGTACCTCCAACTTGTCTAAGTTAACTTCTGGTAGCCACCTGGCAATGTCATCTTCGGAAGACGAGCTAGTGCTGTCGGCTTCGATTATCAAAACTCTCAAGTTTGGTAGTTTGCTGAGGACGGGAAGAGCAAACTGACTTCAACAGTTTCATCGAACAACGAAATGCAAACTGAAGAGATGAGATGCCCATATGGTTGAACAATCGACATTATCATCTGGTGTGGCCAGAAGCGGTTTTTAGTTATCTGTCATGCACATCGTGGAGAGCGAGGTATTTCAATAGGAACGGATTCACCAAGGCCACTGGAGCTGCAGAATTGAAATGATTCCCAAACTGTTGGAGCTGACTCAAACTAGTAAAACAGTGGCGTGGAACCATTCTGTTAAAAACATCCCGCAAGTTTCCAAAAACGGGTGACCACAATTGGAAGGCTGTAGGATCAGGACCTACGTAGTTTTCTGGGGAATACGCTGCCGCCAGTAAGCTGTCGACCAATGACTTTGCACTTTTGTTGACACCGCGCCAACAGAGCAGCTCGGAGGGTTCTCTCAATCGACAAGTTTTTAGGAGGATTGGCAACACCTGAAACCAGAAGGAGAATCAATAAAATGTTGATTATGGTAATGATAATTCTGGGGAAAAAACCATAAAAAAATAGGGATATTCTCACTTACCATTGGTAACAATTTGTCATCCTTATCTGACTCCAGAAAACTTCTGTAGCGCAGATCGGAATTGATGAGAGATTGAAAGTCCTTCGGGTTGAGATGAGGCAAAATCCCCTTCACCCAGACCTACAATGCAAGAATAAAATACAATCCAATTAGAAAACAGCGGTTCAACCAGCCCAACAAAACATTGCAGGAGCTAGGTGAATAGCAGTAAAATTAGTACCTCCGGAAACAATCGCAACACTGCAGGTGTCTCCTCATCAATCACGTTTTCATCCGAACTGACGAAGTATTTCAACGGATTAGGCCACAAGTCGTCCTTGATCACCTCAGCGATATCATCAGCAGCCGGATTCTTATTGTCGGAGAACCACGAGAAGAAGGTCTTCTGCTCAAGGCCCCGCTTCCTGTTCGCATCAATAATTTGAGGTTGTTTCCTGGAGAGATCCATGTTTTCCTTCCATTCGATGATGGTGCTTGTGCTCTTGGGCTCGGCTGGAAAGGAAAAAGCCAAATCGAAGGCACAATTAATATAATTCATCCTGTTTTATTAGTACCACCACCCTTTTACTTAATTGTGCTATTCATTGATAAGCTCACTATTCGGCCCAAGTTGGAACTCTTTGATGAGTTCCCCGTTGTCAAAGAAGGGGTTCTCATCAAAGATGAACTTGACTCGGAACCCATTCTCAAACTTCTGGACCTCCAGCTTTTTCAGAAAGTTGAGGCAGTCCTCCTCCTCCTCATCAACAAGCATCGAGATCTGCGGATGGTTGACGATCGCATTGACCCAGAAATTGGGGATTTTCTCGATCACCGCCGCCCGCTTGTCGTAGAACGGCTTCCGGAGCTTGTTGTACTTTGTCTCGACCTGGAGGATCTCCTTGGACGCCATGTAGTTGAGCTCGTCAAGCTCCTTCTGGCACTCATCAATGTCGGAGAAGGCTTGCCGGGTCGCCTCGTCCATCCCGTCATGTTGTTCATCATCATTAGAGCCGGCTCCTCCCTTTGGGGTCCTCCTCAACACTCTTGATTTTACGGGGACTGGGGCCGCTGGTACTCATCTCGAAAACTGAAAGAAAAACCCACAATAAACTAAAATCTACATAAAAACTCTACTCAACATCACCTCTTTCAATCTCCTAAAAAACTCAATTTCAATCTCACCTTAAATATTTCACCTCGGAACAAGAACTTGGTAACTTCCACACGCATAGGAAACTCTCAACTGGAAGAAAAACAGGTAAAAATTAACTAAAAACTGGTATTTTTCCCCAGGAGCACAAAACACTCAACAAAAACAATGCCGCCTATCCTCCTTTTGTGCACAACACCGCACCAGTGTTTCAGGTCAAAAAAAACTGCCAAAAACTCCAATTGTTTTGGTAAACACTCACCAATTTCAGCTGTGACTAACCCTCCTTCAGTTTGGCTGTGGTGGAGCAGTTAAAACTGGCAAAAAGTAGGAAAATAAATAAATTAGAAGTGACGGAGACACCGAGAGCAAGTGAATGATGATGTTGAGCTGAGACGAGAGAACACAAAAAGTGTCAAAGGAGTACAGATTTGGAAGAAGCCGGAGAGCGCTTTTTGTGTTGTGCTCGATGCTCAGAGTGCTGAGTGCAGTGCGAGCTCACTGAGCCTCATCACAACCTGCTCAATGACAAACCACAGAATTTCAGAGGATGGTTTGTAGGGTCACAGGTCTCCTCCACATTTGGAGGTTGTACCGGGATGATTTCTTGTATTTCCGGGCCTTCACAGTTGACAGATGAGCAACTGGGAACGACTCAATTTATATTACAATTATGTAGCCTGAGCAATCAAACTGAATTCCTAGCTTGCAAAATGCAAGAGAGACAACAATCCACAAGAATTGGCTAAGGGTTTCACAACGAGAATAATGTAAACAACAAACACTTTTTATCGGATACGTTCGCCTTCACAACATTTCTGGAATAAAATCCTTATCAAACGAGCAAGGCATGTGCGTGCGCTATGGAGAATAGTTCACTCACAACTCACTCACAGTTGTCTTGCACAGCATCACAAACATTACTCATCTGTTTCAGCTGACAAACCAACGGGGAGTTTCAAACGTTTGGTGCTGAGGTTTCACTGCCTGCTGCTCGTTCTTTTGTGCGTGTGAGTTGCAGAGTGCAGGTGTTTGTTTTGGGTTTGCTTAGAAGTCGGAGTGCAAACGACATTCAACTAATAATCAGTTTAATTCCAGTTTGAAACCGTAAACTTAGATTATCCTCGCTATTACCTTCGTTACTCAAAGAAAGAGAGAACAAGACAGGTTTCTTGATTTCTTCAAGATGAAACGGGTCGGAGAACTATAAAGGACGTCCAGTCAGAATCTCAACCCAATCAGTTACCGCCCGCAGATAACTATGTGGAAGATGATAGTAAAAATCCAATGCTCAACGAAGTGGTGAGTTGGAATGTTTGATAAATGAGTAAATTCAGTTTTATCGAGTTAAAGTTGAGTTTTTATATTGATCTGTCTTTTATTTCAGATCCTTGGCCATCTGTTTGAAGTGATCCCATTCAACTGCCGGATTTCAAGAATTTCAGACAAGTTTCAAAGTTGTGGTTAAAGACTTCCCTTGGTCGTTGGCGTCAAGAGGCTTGGCTTCATGTGAGGGATGGACCACGTCGGGTTGACAAAACTTGCATGTTTTACAAGCATTGTTTGGAACTGCTGAGTTTGCCTGGAGACCCTCATCAACTGCTTGGGAAGTATGCATTCCAAAAATACAAACTGAGCAGTCCACTCACACAGTGCAAAATTTTCAGTGAGGAGGCTCTCCTCCCATTTTGGAGCAAAGTTGGTCCTTCACTCACCCACTTGAAGGTCACTAAAGCAGATCTAGGACCAGAGCTGCTTATGAGAATTTTGATTGAGATGGTCCCAAAGATGCAATTTCTGTCGTTAGATGAATGCAACGGTCTAACTAGTTGGGGGCAGCCGCCTTATCCCTACACACGAGATGAGGTGAGGGGAGTGAACTTCCAGCGTGGAACAACAGACTTCAACCAAAACCTTGTGAGGTGCGGACAAATTTAACCCACTTTGAGAAAACTTTCCGAGGTAACTTTGGAATTTCTTGGGGGCGTACTTTTTCCTTCGTTTCCCAAATATAAAGGTAACATATAAAGCAATTTAATAAGTAACTTATATTCCGTTGCAAGAAAACTATAGAGAACGTTATCATGACAATTCTTTTTCACAATTTAGTCGCTTAAGTTGAAAAACGTTCCAGCAACGACTTATTTCAGGCATTCCGTCGAACGTTTAATCACCTTAAATGACGAACTACTGCGGATCTTTGAGTCTCTCCAAATTGTTCGAGCTAATGGAGCTCAGAGCACATTGTCCAATCTACAGCAGCTCGACCTCCTCAACTTGAACATTATGATGACGTTTACGTCTGGGCGACATTAAGGACCTGCTCAGCGACCTTGCTTTCCCCCTTTCCTCCCTTTCCGTTGATATTGGAGTTGCACAAGATGAAGCCGGATTTAAAAGGATTTTGGAGCTCTATTCCTTAACACTCAAGAAACTGCTTGTTTATCGTCGGCCCTATGCAGAACCCTTCATTCAAGACTTCCCGTTTGGCGTCGCTCTTCCAAATCTGGAAGAACTCAGGCTTATTGGTCCAATTTGTGGGAATCTCGACTTTTTGAAGGGCACTCCATCCCTCAAAACTCTGGTGCTTTTGGATGGTCAAACTCCAATGGAACCGGCAGTTCTGCATTCCTTCGTCGACTTTTCTCTGCAGCATCTCTCTGACGAAGAGGATGAAACAAGGGAGCTTTGCAACAAGCTGGATATAATTTCAATTACGAATTTCGCAAATGAATCCTTGAAGAACCTGGTGCTTCCGCAGATGGAGGAGTTTATTGTTGGACATGAGCTGTGCGACGGAACTCAAGTTGACGCGTTGGCAAAACTCATGCCTGGGTTAAAAAAGCTGCGGATTGGACTGGCAAATGGAGGGTTCAAGGCAGCCTGCAAAAATTGGACTCAGCTTCGGCATCTGGACATTGAACCGTTTGACGTGGAGGAGGACGGGATTCTGGGGATGGAGAATGGAGAGAAATATTCTCAACCTAATATTACTGATTTGAAGTGTACGTGAGCAAAACTATCTGAAACACTCATTTAGAAGTTACTTTTTTTGTTGCTGTTAACTATGCGATTACTTTGAATATTACTCAGATTTGATGTCACTTCGAATGGGTGAGCATTCCAGCAACGACTCGAAGAAAGGACGGTTGACAAACGGCTCCATTTTGACGGTCTCCTAGTGGCGGAAAGCTTGCAGAGTGTTTGGTTTCGACGAAATCCGAAGGTACTTTGTTATTTCTAGCTTTCTCTTAGATACGTTTTACATTTAAGAGCGCATCAGCTAAATATTATCGATTATGAACTTCTGTTTTTCTTACAGGCAACACAAAGGTTCGTCAGTTGCTCGCTTCTAAGTTCCCACAATGATTAATGATGATAAAAGTTCGCTTCTTAATAGGATGAACATAGAATAGTAGTACTATTTCTGGAATTAAGTGTAATTTATTACAATAATATTTAACTATTATTCTCTGTAACTCAATATTCGTAAATTAATATAAATATATGGCAGTTCATAGTAACAAGTTCTGTTTGTAGCAATAAATTATAAATAAATAAATAAATAAAAATAATAATAAACTATATAATTTGATAGAAAATAAATATACACTGTGTCTGTATAAATAAGAACGTTTAATTATTATTGTAATAGTAGTCAAAATGAGCTGCAGTCATCATATTTTGTTGTGGCACAATTGAAGGCACAATTAATATAGTTCATCCTGTTTTATTAGTTACTACCACCCCTTTACTTAAATTACTAAGTATTCATTGATAAGCTTAGTATTCGGCCCAAGTTTAAACTCCTTGATGAGCTCCCCGTTGACAAAGAAGGGGTTCTCATCAAAGATGAACCTGACTCGGAACCCATTCTCAAACTCCTCGACCTCCAGCTTCTTCAGAGAGTGGAGACAGTCCCTCCTTCCTCATCAACAAGCATCGAGATCTTGGGGATGGTTGACAATGGCATTTACCCAGAAATTGGGATTTTCTCATTCACCGCCGCCCGCTTGTCGTAGTGCGGCTTCCGGAGCTTGTTGTACTTTGTCTTGACCTGGAGATCTCCTTGGAGCCTTCTCATTGAGTTCTTTGTGCACTCGTCGATGTCGGCGGCTTGCCTCGTCCTTCCCGTCTTGTCGTCATCATCATCATCAGAAGCGGCTCCTCTGTTGGAGTCCTCCTCAACACGCTTGATTTTACGGGGACGGGGGCCACTGTTATTCATATTGGAAACCGTTGCGTTGTACTCCAACAAGTGGATTTTGATGGCGGAGCCATAAGTTCAGGTCACAAAGTCTTCGAGGTTCCCGTCCCAAAAACTCTAGATTCTCACCTTATCGATGAACTTGAAGACTTCCTTGATAGTCGGCCATCCTGTTTCGACCATGACGACGGGGAGCGACGGCGACAGAAGGAGGAGGCTTGTTATCACAATGCTCGAGTGTCTCTGGCAGGAATCGACATCGACCCCATTGTATACCTTCAAACCCAACAAAAACTCATTTACACTCAGTTTTTCATTCCCTGCTTATCATCACGAATGTGAGGACGGTTATCTTACTATTTTCCAGCAACCCAGCTCCAGATCCAAAGCTGGCTTTCGAGGCCAAGTCCTTGATCCTCCGGCCATCTCTCGAATCTTCCTTGATAATTCGTTGTAACTGAAACAAAAACAACGAAAACCCTCCATAAACTACTCCTCATTCACAGTTTCCTCATATCAGCCGGTGATAACCTCAAAACACTGAAAAACTTAAGCCGTATAGTCCTCTCGCTTCTGGACATGATATTTTTCATCACCTTCACCTCATGGAGATTATTATCAGCCTCCCCAGTTAATGAAAGCAACCTTCTTGAGCAGTTTCTGCTCATGATACTTTAACTTCCTCATCTTCTTATCAACTGGTGATAACCCACTCCATCAAAATCAACAGTAACTCACCTCAAGTTCAAGATAAACAATAATAGCATATGATTTTCCTATACCTTCTGCTCTGCTCAGCACACTTGAGCACACATGTAACTTTGAGTACGCGAATCGAATCGAACCGTATTTTTTCAAAATTTAAATGCTTCGAATCGAATCGAATCGAACCACAGGAAAAAATTCTCAGGTTCGAATCGAATCGAATCGTATCCTGATACGCAAATATGATTCGCGAATCGAATCGATTCGAATCGAATAGTATGAATTTGTAATATTTTTTTGCATTTTCAACTGTTTTAGTGTATAAATAAGTAGAAAATGACACTAAAATACAACTAATTACCAGTTTTATCAACAAAAATGCTAATTTATATGGCCATTTCTTTCACTTTATGTTTGTGGTTCGATTCGAATCGAATCGAATCGTACAAGCGAATCTCTTCTGAAGCTTCGAATCGAATCGAATCGAACCAGATACGGTTCGAAATACGATTCGATTCGAAATAATTCGATCATGGTTCGACGAACCACAAAGTTACATGGTGTGCACTTGATTACATTATGCACACCTTTTCTTAAGACCCTGTTTGAACCTCGCGCATTATGTGCTTTTCGCCCAATTTGTGCGATTGCCCTTGGGCAAAAAAAGAAAGCCAAGAAGTGTACTTTTTATGATCTTGCTTACACCTCCGCCGCACCAAAAATTACTGCGTGGAGCTAATTAGCACGGGATTTACAACATCACAATTAATTGTTCCTCCGAAAGATCGGTCTAAATTACATTCTTTTGCATCTGGTTTGAAATCAACCGAGTTTCCTGATTAAGGGCCCACTTGCTCTATAAAGGAGATATAAGCGTAGGTGACTCCCACGACTTTCCAGTTGACTCCGGAAGAGCCCTAGATGAGCTCCTTCTCTACATTCAGAGCTCAAAAGTTCAGAAGAAGAGGAAGATCAAAGTAAACTTGCCCTTCGTATCCGTTACCTTTCAATTAGCGTAGTAGTCGCACAATACCCCATGAACTTGCTCAAGCAAAGCGAATGGGAGAGATGCGCAAAAACTCACCTAATCCGCTTTGCCTGGAGGGTTGAGAGCTTTATGTGTAAGAAGATGTATGAAAAAACACCGCCACCGCCTGGATTCTAAACTCGAGATAGTTCTTGATCAACATCTTTACAAAACTGGTGAGCACTGGACTCCACAACCGTTTCTACCTTCAGCATGAGGCTCTCCAAAAATCCAGCACCTGTTTCCTCTCCAGGTCTGTATCCGAGTTAGTCCAAGGTAACCGTTCCTCTAATCTTTTTGCCCTCTTGTTTGTATTGGAAGACAGCATCTTCCGAACCCTTCTGTCCTTCGTTGGCGGTGTAAAAGTGGAACTCGAGCGTGTAGTTGAACTTGAACAACAATACTCAGCACCTCTACCAAAAACAGCGCATTCACTCGCATTGTCATCCGCTCCTGGACGTCTCGGCGTTCCGTCAGAACCGCTGGTATCGTAGTGGGCTCCTAGAACAACAACCTGCTCTGGATCCTGTCCCTCAATCTAAACAATGTTTTGTTGAGTGTAGCTCTCACTGCCTTTAGCAATGTATGGAATTTTCCGAAGGCCGTGGGATCCTCCATTATAACCTTGGTGGATTGAGTTGATATGATTGGTTAGCCAGACTTCCGAATGAGGATCACTGAGGCTGAAACCGCTGCGACTTCGGAATACGCTTTGACGTACTTTGACGAACTTCGGTTAGAAGGAACACGGACAATTGGAATATAAAGAATTTCAGGAAGATCACCCAACTCAATCAAGACTTCGAGGGACAGCTTGGTGAATTCGTTGACCTGATCGAAGTTGACGGTCTCAATGGTATCCAGCTCCGTATTATGATTGAGCTGCAACCACATAAAAAAGAGATGAGCTAATACAATTTCAAATATAAAAGAACGACAATTACAAAATCTATCTTTCCAAGAATTTTCTTACAGACTAGAAAACTTCAGTGACGAAAGCTCATGGATTTTTATCCTTGTTCCAAGCATCTTGTTCTGAGAGGCGTCTTTCTGGAGTGGAGTATCCACCTCCATCATTTTGTGCTCCAAATACTCCGTGGCAGAACTTTCACGAAATGTGCAAATGGGATTCTCCAATTTCATTCCGTTCCGTACAATGGGAGAAGATTTTATGAACCCGTATGATGGAGGGATTTCTATGGGGTATTCAATACACGTGAATTGAATTGAATTGCAATTCAAACAGTTCAAATTATATGAAAATATTGACGATGAATTATGATTTTAACTGAATGTAAATGTGAAAATAAAGCGAATTCCCATGAGTAGAAGCACGGGGAAATGTGTTATACTATATTGAAACGTGATTGCTGACGCAATCATGTAGATTTATGGTCTGACCGAGTTGCTACTGTTAGTTAATATCGTCTTTAATTGAGACTTGTAATGTAGTTTTTGTTTATCAAAATTAGCAGCTCGATCCTTCCAAGTCCATTCCACGTAAGTAGTTGATAACTGGCAATAGTTACTGACGACTGACGACGATGTTAGAATAGTTATTCATATGTTTAAGTTCATTTAATTCGTTCATATAATTCTTTTTGATAAATTAAGATGAAACCCTTAAAGTTTTTTTTGGAAAAGAACGTCATCGTCCTTGTACGTTTCCGTGTTATCAACAATACTTACATCAGAGAAAAGAAGGACATTAAAAATGACATGCTTCAAAACCGTTATTATATAAAATATTATCTTATTTAAATAACACCGATCCCCAATTTGGCAGCAGGTTATCTGTGTGCATTTCCTCCATCTGTCCTTTTGTCACTGTGTTTGATGTTTGTCATCACATTTCGCAATTTTTACAATCCATAACTTGCAATCCCCCAAACAGAGGATGGATGATTGAAAATTTACACATTGTTTTGTAGATATGAAGAATGGCTGCAGACAAACAAATTTTTATTATAAAAAAGTTGTTACAAAAATTGCAGATCTTGGCATGATTTAGCAGATATTTACATGATGGTTTTTTAAGAATACCTAGATCAATTTGCAAGATATGAAGTTTTTGTTTCACACTGGAGGAGAAAGCAAGACTAAAAGGTTGTATCAAATACTAAGGAGATGGTCAAGGTTTTTAAATTTTAAAGATTTAGTTGGTTTTTGTCTGGCTATGCTTCGGACTTACTAAGATGATGTTGGGTGTGGCTTTAATTGCTCATTATTTTACCGACATAAAAAATTAATTTTAATTGCAGCGTTTAATGCCATAATTAGCCTTGATATTACAAAGCTCAAAATGATTTAACTGATGCTCATTGATGACGCTTATCGATGACGCGATTCGAGATATTTTTGCATCCCATCTGACTGGACAACATCGCTAATGCACACCCTTTAACTACCTAGGCAGATATAATAAGAAAACAATAAAATGTATGTAAAATATTACAAGAGCTTGTAAGTATATTGAACTTTAATTAGACTGGAACGCTATTTGTTTTTAGAACGCAGTACATTTAAATTGCTATTGCTGAAAAGTTTTTTTTAATAAATAATTAAATTCCTGTAAATATATAAAGTGTAATTAAATTCCAAAACCTTTGAATCATTTATAGGCTTATTTACAACATTCAGCTTAGGCAACATTCATATGGACTTCTATTTATAATATTTAGTTAAGTAAATCAGACATCCAAGTGTATCCTTTTAAATGTGTGCAAAAGCAATGTTCAAGTTAGGATAAACCAATCTCTATATTATCAATGATTTTGGAAATTTAATAGCACTTTATATATTTACAGAATGAATTATTTATAAAAAAAACTTTTCAGCAAGTAGCAATTTAAATGTACTGCGTTCTTAAACAAATAGCGTTCCAGTCTAATTAATGTTGCAATATACTTACAAGCTCTTGTAATATTATACATACATTTTATGGTTTCTTATTATATCTGCCTAGATATTAAAGTAAATCAGACATCAAAACGTATTCCTTTAAAGGGTGTGCATTAGCGATGTTGTCCAGTCAGATGGGATGCAAAAATATCTCGATTCGCGTCATCGATAAGCGTCATCAATGAGGCATCAGTTAAATCATTTTGAGCTTTGTAATATCAAGGCTAATTATGGCATTAAACGCTGCAATTAAATGTGGATTTTTTATGTTGGTAAAATAATCAGCAATTAAAGCCACACCCAACATCATCTTAGTAAGTCCGAAGCATAGCCAGACAAAAACCAACTAAATCTTTAAAATTTAAAAACCTTGACCATCTCCTTAGTATTTGATACAACCTTTTAGTCTTGCTTTCTCCTCCAGTGTGAAACAAAACTTCATATCTTGCAAATTGATCTAGGTATTCTTAAAAAACCATCATGTAAATATCTGCTAAATCATGCCAAGATCTGCAATTTTTGTAACAACTTTTTTATAATAAAAATTTGTTTGTCTGCAGCCATTCTTCATATCTACAAAACAATGTGTAAATTTTCAATCATCCATCCTCTGTTTGGGGGATTGCAAGTTATGGATTGTAAAAATGCGAAATGTGCTGACAAACATCAAACACAGTGACAAAAGACAGATGGAGGAAATGCACACAGATAACCTGCTGCCAAATTGGGGATCGGTGTTATTTAAATAAGATAATATTTTATATAATAACGGTTTTGAAGCATGTCATTTTTAATGTCCTTCTTTTCTCTGATGTAAGTATTATTGATAACACGGAAACGTACAAGGACGATGACGTTTTTCCAAAAAAACTTAAGGGTTTCATCTTAATTTATCAAAAAGAATTATATGAACGAATTAAATGAACTTAAACATATGAATAACTATTCTAACATCGTCGTCAGTCGTCAGTAACTATTGCCAGTTTATCAACTACTTACGTGGAATGGACTTGGAAGGATCGAGCTGCTAATTTTGATAAAACAAAAACTACATTACAAGTCTCAATTAAAGACGATATTAACTAACAGTAGCAACTCGGTCAGACCATAAATCTACATGATTGCGTCAGCAATCACGTTTCAATATAGTATAACACATTTCCCCGTGCTTCTACTCATGGGAATTCGCTTTATTTTCACATTTACATTCAGTTAAAATCATAATTCATCGTCAATATTTTCATATAATTTTGAACTGTTTGAATTGCAATTCAATTCAATTCACGTGTATTGAATACCCATAGAAATCCCTCCATCATACGGTGGTTCATAAAATCTTCTCCCATTGTACGGAACGGAATGAAATTGGAGAATCCATTTGCACATTTCGTGAAAGTTCTGCCACGGAGTATTTGGAGCACAAAATGATGGAGGTGGATACTCCACCCAGAAAGACGCCTCTCAGAACAAGATGCTTGGAACAAGGATAAAAATCCATGAGCTTTCGTCACTGAAGTTTCTAGTCTGTAAGAAAATTCTTGGAAAGATAGATTTTGTAATTGTCGTTCTTTTATATTTGAAATTGTATTAGCTCATCTCTTTTTTATGTGGTTGCAGCTCAATCATAATACGGAGCTGGATACCATTGAGACCGTCAACTTCGATCAGGTCAACGAATTCACCAAGCTGTCCCTCGAAGTCTTGATTGAGTTTGGGTGATCTTCCTGAAATTCTTTATATTCCAATTGTCCGTGTTCCTTTCTAACCGAAGTTCGTCAAAGTACGTCAAAGCGTATTCCGAAGTCGCAGCGGTTTCAGCCTCAGTGATCCTCATTCGGAAGTCTGGCTAACCAATCATATCAACTCAATCCACCAAGGTTATAATGGAGGATCCCACGGCCTTCGGAAAATTCCATACATTGCTAAAGGCAGTTGAGAGCTACACTCAACAAAACATTGTTTAGATTGAGGGACAGGATCCAGAGCAGGTTGTTGTTCTAGGAGCCCACTACGATACCAGCGGTTCTGACGGAACCGAGACGTCCAGGAGCGGATGACAATGCGAGTGAATGCGCTGTTTTGGTAGAGGTGCTGAGTATTGTTGTTCAAGTTCAACTACACGCTCGAGTTCCACTTTTACACCGCCACGAAGGACAGAAGGGTTCGGAAGATGCTGTCTTCCAATACAAACAAGAGGGCAAAAAGATTAGAGGAACGGTTACCTTGACTAACTCGGATACAGACCTGGAGAGGAAACAGGTGCTGGATTTTTGGAGAGCCTCATGCTGAAGGTAGAAACGGTGTGGAGTCCAGTGCTCACCAGTTTTGTAAAGATGTTGATCAAGAACTATCTCGAGTTTAGAATCCAGGCGGTGGCGGTGTTTTTTCATACATCTTCTTACACATAAAGCTCTCAACCCTCCAGGCAAAGCGGATTAGGTGAGTTTTTGCGCATCTCTCCCATTCGCTTTGCTTGAGCAAGTTCATGGGGTATTGTGCGACTACTACGTAATTGAAAGGTAACGGATACGAAGGGCAAGTTTACTTTGATCTTCCTCTTCTTCTGAACTTTTGAGCTCTGAATGTAGAGAAGGAGCTCATCTAGGGCTCTTCCGGAGTCAACTGGAAAGTCGTGGGAGTCACCTACGCTTATATCTCCTTTATAGAGCAAGTGGGCCCTTAATCAGGAAAACTCGGTTGATTTCAAACCAGATGCAAAAGAATGTAATTTAGACGGATCTTTCGGAGGAACAATTAATTATGATGTTGTAAATCCCGTGCCAGTTAGCTCCATGCAGTGATTTTTGGTGCGGCGAAGGTGGTAGCAAGATCATAAAACAGTATACTTATTGGCTTTCTTTTTTATGCCCGAGGGCTAATCGCACAAATTGGGGCGAAAAGAACATAATGCGCGAGGTTCAAAACGGTCTTAAGAAAAGGTGTGCATTTTACTCAGGTGTGCTGAGCGGTAAGATAACCGTCCTCACATTCGTGTTGATAAGCAGGGAGTGTAAAACTGAGTGCAAATGAGTTTTTTGTTGGGTTAGTAGATTCACAATGGGGTCGATTTCCTGCCAGACACACGCTCGAGCATTGTGACAACAACAGCGCCTCCCATCCTGTCCCCGTCGCCCCCCGTCGTCATGGTCCGAAACAGGATGGCCCAGACTATCAAGGAAGCCTTCAAATTCATTGATAAGGTGACAGATCTAGAGTTTTAAGGAACGGGAACCATCGAAGACTTTGTGACCTGAACTTATGGCTCCGCCATCAAGATCCACGTCCCAAGTAACACACTTAACCGAAATAATCTCGTCACAATATCGCAATGTCTCAAATACATCTACACCGCAATTTCATAATGGTTTCGACATAGTTTACTAATCGCGTTTTCGATATAGAAGTTTCGATCATTGTGCATATTTAATCAACCTGGATTAATCCGCGTTGATTCAATATAGAACTGGCAATATAGCTTCGATATCTTA
>LJIJ01002881.1:0-22898 GCA_001718145.1 Orchesella cincta
TTTTGCTGTGCGAAATGCAAACACTGCTTACGGTTTTGCATGCATCTCATTATGCCACTGTGGCCAAAACTCCAGTAGCACAATGTGCAGACGTTCTACCTGTACGATTTGCTAAGGGTTTCCCAGTTTGCCATGGTCTAGAATCTGCACAAGATTTCCATGAGGAAACTAACATTGCTGACATGAAACAGTCCATTCAAATGAGTGAACACGCAAATACTGCACTGTCTAAGTTGACGTTTGATGTCGCAGAATTTTTGCATTCCCATTTAACAATGGATGTAGAGCATTCTGCATATGCCAAAGCAGGACAGAGCAAGCATCAAACATTTAGTCTTGCCACTGTTTGGGAATATGCTAATGAAAGCCTTCCCTGTGATATGATGGTTTTACAAAATTTTAAGAGTCGTCTTAAAAACGACGTCTATTTTGAATTTGAAACCCTAACAAAAGACACTAATGTAGTAGCAACTAAGTCAGTCGAATCTGACAACATTTATTTACCTGCTATTGAAGCATTCAAGCAAGGTAATACGGATAATTCAATGGATGCTAATAATTATGCATCTTCTAGCATTCAAGGCACTTATGTGCTTAACAACAGTCAGTCTGATGACAAGAAAATAATCCAGTTTTGCTTGTACCCTGAGACCAGCTGCTTATATTCTGAGCCAATTATGGGCATATGTTGGTCAATACTCGACCCTAGGGAGGCTAAGCAGATGAATGAAATACCTCCATGCATGGTCTCAAATTCGCCAAGTATTTTCCAAAGGCAATGTGTCACACAAGCACATAATGTGACACCTAAAAGTGACACAGTAAAACAGATGCCAGCACAAACTTGTGCAAATGCATTACACTATGTGTCTTATCAAAAGAACAATGCCAAGGGACGCATTCATGCTTGTGTGCAAGACACATACATTGTTGATGACACCAGCATTCTAGACTTTACCTGTCCTGAGTCAAGTCAGAGCATCTGTTCCAATTCACACTCCCAGCACACGAAAACCATACGTGTTGGAAGATTCTCACAATGCCCAGCGTTTTTCCATTTGAAACGCAAATTACCAGTGCATTTACTGGGCAGTGAAGAACGTGTCATGGTTTCTCGTAAGCCAGAAGGATCAACCCCAGAAGCAAGTGTGAGCTGTCAGTCCATCCGGATCCAGCTTCCAATTGACCCCAGTCCTCCAGTAGACAACCTGCCAATATCCACCTTCGAGGATCAACACAATCCTTGCCATGTCCAAGTTACCCCAGTATTTTCCACGGACTTCAACCATGTTCGGTCTCCACTTAATTACATCCAACCCATTTCTCGATTATTCAATACCATTTTTTAATATTTATTTTCAATTAATTTAATTTCGATGTCAAGTGAATTAGTTTATCAGTGATACTATTATTTCATGCATTATTATACATTAAGGTTTATGATGATGATGCTGCGTATGAAAAATAAAAATATTTATGTTTCAATTAAGGTTAGGGGAGTTGTCGGGAACGCAAGACCAGGCTAATCCGATACCTGCATAAATGTGCGGATGATGAGGATTTGCCCTAGATTTAAGGACCTTCAGTCCAATTGTAATTAGCATGCACTTTGCAATGCTCTGCATGCCTAATGATTTAGGCATATGAGCCAAAAGCATTAGTCTTATGGCGATTCACCTGGTATAAAAGGCCAGCGGAAGCTGACCAGAGCATCAGTTGTTCTATAAAGTTTACCAGTACCTGCTGAGAAGGTTCATTCTCTCTGTGGACGGAATTTCCCGATTGAGCTTGCTCTCGGATGTTTTCAGAAACATATAGCTTTAATATTATAGTTTTTAAGTAGTTTTAAGAATTCCAAAGGTTTCCACCTTTGATGAACTTATTAGTAAGAAGAAGCTTCCTGGACTGGAAACGTTCCTTACTATTTTTTTCATAAAGAGAATACCCGATTGATGCGAATACGCGCTCGGATGATTTCTCATCTTACCCATGGTTTTTCCACCTGGAGGTTTTCTGTTCCCAATTCGGATCTTTCCAATTGAAACATTTTTTTTACACCAAAACATTCTTTTCGTTGCGCATATATTTTATTTACATATTAGTTTCATTACACACCGATCGCTCATTATTCATTTGCAAGACCACCACGCATAGTCTTATAGTAAAAGAACGGTTCATTTTATTAAGCCACTGCTGCTCATAAGGGACTTAAGCAGTTGGTGAAGGGGGGCAAACATGGCCAACGTTTAAACTTGTTGCACGCGAAAAAGAAAAGTCTAGTCACTAGTAGATATTTTTATCGGATGTGTTTGTTCTCAACAGTATCAATGACCAGATCCTAACATTTCTATAATAAATTAAACACTATTATTTGTAAATAAATAAATATTCATTTAGTAGGGTTAATATTTTTGTTATTGTATCATTTTCTCATTATACCCCGGTAAGCTATATATTGGAATAACTCAACTAAAGACTCCTCATATTTGTTTATACTACTTTATACTTTCATGTGAACTTGCAATAATGACAAGTACAATAAACACTATTATAACCACTTGTCAATTATGCAATTACATTTTCCAATGGTGTGGTATTATCTCGTTAAAAGGATGTTCATTTTGATAAATTCGGTGCTTTATCCATCGAACATTATCGTGAATCCAAATCCAATTGTACGTACTTACAACGCCATCATCATCATCACATCAACTCTTCGTTAATGTGCAATGCAAGCGTAAATTCAATTCTGATTCTCTGTCAATCTTTCATTGAAATATCGTATCATCATATACCCACGTCCACGCAACATTTTAGTTGCTTGTCCAGGCTAAACGATAATAATTATGACAAATTACCCTACTCCTTTTGTTATGCTAATAAAGCTTAGGTCCGATTACCACCACTCGCACAATAATAATTGAATCAGTCTTTCTTGTAGCCTCGCATCTCACTCATTTCCAATAATTTATTACGCTAAATCCCACCTGATAAAACAGGGTTATCAACACGTAATTAAGTCAAGTCACAATTATCTTTTCCAGATTGGAATCACAATAAAACCAGTTTTTGATTCACCTTTGGCCAACGTGTGCGTGGTCACTTGTTTTCATGTGCTTATCTTGATACCCAAACAGCAAATGGTATTAAAAAAGTGTGACATTAACCATAATCTGTGTTAACTAAAAGTGTTCCACAGAGTTGCGGTAAATGACCAATCAAGGTAAAATGGTGAATGGTCGACGAGGCAGGCATGACTATGTTTGTACACTTCTGCGAAAAACAACATTGGTCTTGAATGAAAACAATGGTAAGCTCCACTCACATTGAAGCAATATCACTGACCTCAATTTCAAGGTGGTATTTCAGTGAATCTTCTGGAAAAATCAAAAAATTGTGGGTAGTCAAAACGGTGTTCAAGTATAACATATTCTTGTTCATTCACCCCGTTCAGTTTATTCGGTTATTTATCCGAGAAACGAAAAATATTCAACAAGACATCAAACAATCAAGGTAAAATGGTAACTTGTAAAAAAAGGTAGACAAACACGATGCCTACATATATGCCTACGATATAGCTAAACATGACTCCGCGATACTATATAAGCAGGCAAATGAACAGCAAGTAGAAAATAACAACTTTCAACATTACACAATGTTTGTATAGCATATCAACATAACATGTCTACATCAAATTACATATAAGTAAAATGTACACAATAATAATTACATGTTTGTTTTAAGGTACGGTACAAAAAAAATCATTTTCATAAACAAAAAATTATCAGCCTTATTTATTTGGTTCATCTATACTCTATTCTCGCCTTATCGTTGACTGCTGGAGGATGTCCAAGGCGGAGCGGTCATAACTGAAGGGTTTTTCCTAGAGCCCAACGTACCTCCTCCCTCCAATTCCCGGCACGTCCAGACTGTGAGCTTCCAATGACGACGATTTGAACGAGGATGGCGAGCTGGATGACGAAGAATAATAGGATGGTTGCTGATGATGGTCAACCCAACTACGATTCCTCCATGACTGTCCCCCACGCCCACGCCTCCTCCACCACCTCCTAGGCCATCCGCAGTCGACATTGTGAACAGTTTGGAGCATCGCTGAGAGCGAAATTTTTCGTAGGAAATACTTGCCAAAATCAACGCTGCTTGTTTCAAGTAGTCCGGAACAGTGTCGTCTTTTCTTGAGTTGGGAAGGAATGCGAATGTCAATCTGTTCAAAACATGTTTAAGTTACATATTAGAAAGAGTGAATTTCGGTGTTGCTTTATTTTCTCAAGTATTTGTATATTGGGATATTCGTTTATACCCTTCACGCCCATGTTTTTGGTTGGGTAAAGTACGGATATGGAAGCTTTCAGCTTGTCACCAAGCTTGCGTGGAATGCGGTTTGAAAAGATGAAGGATTCCAGGTGATATAGAGAAAGAATTAGCTTGGCAGTTCGACGAAGTTCTCCTTGAGCTTGGAGCTCCTGTATAAAATTAGAGGTATTACGTGACGATGACCTTGTGTATTAATATTTACATACACTTTGGAAACCATAATAATATTTGCAGTTGGCACATCAGTTTTACCTGGATATCTTTTACGGTAAGACCAATAACTAAATTCATAAGAACAATGCTTATGACCAAGACAAAAACTGCGTAGAGAAGATGTCCCAGCAAAGGTCCTGTCACAACGGTTCCATCACCGTAAAACATGTCTTGATAGTCAATTTCACCAACCATCATGACAAACACTTTGAGGACCGAGTAGCAGAAAAATGTGAATGCAGAGTTCTGTAAGGTAAAAGAGATTAATGAAATGTATTTTTTATAATAATTATTGTTAATGTGCATTAAAGTTTCCAAATTTTTTACCGTTGGAAAAAGGATTGAAAATGACAGGGCAAATGCTATGAACAAAGACATGAATGTCAGGAGAAAGAATCCAAAGCTCTTCAGCACCTGCCCAAACATTTCAATGTACTTTCCTAAGGATGGGAACCGACTTATTTGCTGAAGAATGAATGCCCAGGCAAGAAAGACGGTGAGCTAGAAGAACAATTTAAAAAAAATCAATGTTGTAAAAATTGTTAGTTTTAAATTACAAATTTAACGTTTTGAACTTACAGCGGCAGCCTGGTATTGATACGGTCCAATTGACGTTTGCTTATCAAGATTTGGAACAGTAGTCATCAGCACCAACCCAATAAATATCCAGGTTCCATAATTTACCCACCCTCTTAGGTACAGCTTTGGCGTTATCACAAGCTTGCAAAGCTCTATAGCTGCGAGTAGCAAGGTCGACACGAGAATTAAAGCTACTTCTGAACTTATGCCAGTGGCAATTTCACATTTAGCTGCTGATGGTGTAGGCACTTGTAACGTTAGCGTTTCAGGACTCACGCCTGCTGGTAGAGCTGTTAAAATTCCGAATTAAGGGCCCTTCATATCTGTGTCAAACAGTATTTAAAGCTCATTCATAAAATTCATTTTTGACTTACAACTATTCGAAACCCCTTGGTTAGCTCCAGCATTTAACATTCTTCTAGTATTGAAGAACCTACACGGGCATTTGACTAAATACACATCAATAATATAGCTGGTATAGAGGATCACATAAAACATCTGCAAAACAGCAAAATAACATTTTATTTTGTGAGTAGGACGAAGTTTATCTAATTTGCATAGCAAAAGAAACCCATTATAAACACTCACATAAAATACTATGGAAGACCACAAGTACTTCCTAACTCGTTTCCATTTCTGTTCCATAAAGATTTGTACAACTGGATGTGTCAAGATTTTGCTTCCCCAAACAGTTATTGGATTTTGGAGAAGGGAAGTAAGTATCGCATTTCCTTTTGCCAACTCATGTGCAGTCCATCTTGAGATGATGATGCTAGAGAGCTGATCTTCCCATCTGTTGCACGAAATTCGGGATAGCCTACAATTGGGCTAAATATGACAAAGCAAGATTTTAGATAAGGAATTTTATTAACAAAAGAAAACATAACAAATTCAAAAGCTTCCTTTACCTAAAGTCAACTTTCAAAACACATTTATCATTACTCGGATCATACTGGTCAACAAAGACACATTCGTTGAGGAGATACGTCATCGTGTCCGGTAGTCTTTTGGCTAGTAAGCCCACCGGCTCTTCGCCAGAGTCCGATCTAAAAAAAAGAAGACAAAATTGCATAAAGATTATAAGCTAAGTTGCTTTATTGTTTTGCAAAAACACGGGCAACTCAAACAAACGTCCGCCCCAGCAGATATGAGTATCTCACACATCTTGCCAACTGATGTTCGATAGCAATGTGAAGAGGAGTATTTCCATTGTCATCTTGAGCATTAACGTCAATCCCATGGGTGGCCACGAGGAGCCTTGTACAAGCTTCGGAATCGTTGACACAAGTTACACAACTGCATTCTACCGCACATGCATAATGAAGCGGAGTCTTCCCCAGGTGATCTGTGATGTTAGGGTTAATCCCTGATTTCAATACACCCTCCAACTCTTCCGTGTTTCCACTTTGAGCAATCTCATGAATATAATGAATTGTGTCCTCCTCAAAATCTTTGAAATTTTTTCTGGGGAACAGCCCTCTTCGAGGCTTGGTCGGAATACTGTGGTTTGAAGGGTGACTTTGCCGTCAGCTCGATTGAGTCTTTTGTTGGATATTTGTCAAGAGACATGTTTCAATTTTTAAGAAACCGGTCTTGCTAACAAAAAGTTACAAAAATTTTATGTTTCTATTTTCGATTACACGTTCAGGGAGGCAGTGTCCACCACCAGTTTACGTTGCTCACTCACACCTTCATATATGTAAATGAGTGACAAACAAGTATTTTTTTATTGGTATCACATCCAAGAAAGAGTTTTCCCTTGAAGTTATGACGTGAGCTCAACGTCTCGGCATATCAAAAAGCACGCTTTCTATTCCACAGAACTCATGTTGCTGTTTTGTATCATGAGTCAGAATTCCGCACGACAACTGTTGTTTGACCCAAAACAGAAGGGATTAGCCTTACAATGCAAACTTCTTGTAATAAGATACAAAATCACAACTATTTCAACTGCATCACGATCCTTTAACATATCTATATTAGCAGGAGAAAACTGTCAACAAAACTGCACGATAAACACTGAGCAGACTTGCTACTGTGTTGAGCTATGCAATTCATTTCACATTGACATTAAATTTGCATCGAGCAACAATCTGCTGTTGTTTCTTTCTTTCTGCATTCGCATTCATTCGCAACGGTATCAAAATACGATGTGATGATGAGACAAACAAAACCAGACACACGTTGAGCTTATACCGTCTATATAGCTAGTTTACCTGTAAAATTCAACCTATTTCCGTTGCACGCGAGGCAGTGGTAGTAGCGTAGTAGCTTGAGGCAAGCTTGCTAGTAGAATTCAGGATTAATAACACTTTTTGCTGCGGAGCATTTTAGCCCATTAGATTATGCATAGTAAATGAAGTTGAGCAGCTATTGGCATGTCACGCAGATGAGTAGAAATAATAGCACTGTTCATTTCAATATTATTGGCTAATGCCAAAAACCGTACCTATAGAGCTGCCCGAACACATTTACACAACATACAATTATTATTATATTTCATAACAACACGAATTTCATTCTCCAGGCGCAGACACTTATGAGGTTACATGACTAATAATTTCCCGTTTGAGAAAGGGATAAAGAATGGAAAAGAGTGAGTAGCTTCTCTCTTTTCATAGACGTTTTGTTTCAATAACCATTATTTTCTTTATTCCAGGTATTCATATTCACTTTCGTAGCAGACTAACGTCATCAAAGTACCTTTCTTCATCAGGATGTGTATATAGTCACGTAATACAAATACAACTGCTCGTAGCATTAAACCTAGCCCCTGATTAATCCCAACAAGGCACGAACGAATATATTACTGTGTTGGTAATGGTACATAATAGTTCGTCAACAAAAATTGAAAACAAAACGTCATCGGGCACAATTATCCCTTTTGACTCAAACAAACTTCTCACAACAACAAAACAGCTTACTCCTCCTTCACTGGAAAACTTGTGTCATCATCCGTCAACCTGACATATTCAGAACGAACCGTAACGTTGGGCCAGCACGCAATGTAGTTTTGTGTTCTTTAACGATCTCGCCCACCCAAAACTTTATCGTTTATCATAGTATTTCAAACTCCAATTTATTTTGTATTTATTCATCTACTTGACTCTATCGAACCACTGCACAGGCAAAATCTCAACCAAGTAAAGATAAAAAGTACTGCCTTTTCTTTCTTTTTCTTTTCTAGTCTGTCTAATTTTTGCTTCCCTTCTCAGTTTCCGCTTCACTCACCACCAACTACATTATTACTAGACTCATGCATCCTCCTCTTGATTACCCAACAACAAACTTCAACGCAAATCAAGACCAACTACGGTCTCTGACTTTTTTCTGCTGATTTACCCCTAATCCTCTTCCCTATAAATGCACCTGTACTTTCAGTTCAGTTCTGTGAATCTAAAATCCAATGTAGGAGCAACCATCACTGCACGTAGTAGCACTATGCACAAAAATTATTACTGGAGTCGTAAACTTTTTGTATTGTAGAGGAATTATGGGAACCGATTTCCTTTGTTACTCAGCTTTGCTGGTGGTGTGGTGAGAATCTGTTTTTCTGCGTAGATCTCCACGTTGATACGAGGAACGCTAGTCACAAAATACATAAGCAAATACGATCTAAATCCATGGCTAATCTTCAGTGTCTTCTTGAGTCATGTATCTTGATTACCTTGCATCATAATTCACATGCACGCATATGCTCAGTTTCTCGTCTCTGAATGATCTTTGACAGCAAAGAACCTTTGACTTTAGCTGTCCACAATAGAAAATTTCTTTCAATTCACAGATTACTTTAATACGGATCGTCATAATTTATACACACCCACATTTGAATGAGGACAGTTTAGCAGCATTTTTATAATCTTTAGAATGCCAACCTTCAAGATTTCATTCCCACTACCACACTTGAAATATTACTTGATATTTGACTTTACTTATCAAGGAAATTTAATAAGCTTAAACGCCTTTATCATGTTTTCTCAAAATTAATAAGAATTAAGAGATCTACAGTCATTAGTAATGATGGCAATTTTGAGCTGAAGCTTGTATCAATAATTCAATTAAAAATAGTTATGGAACAAAAACCAAGAGAGGTCAGAATTCTCCTGCGTTGCTATTCTTTCTGCAAAAGTAACGTTATTTTCCGCACGCGAAAATACCTGAATCGGAAGAGGTGATGAGACTGCTCGACTTGATGCTTGCCTAGCCCAGCGTTACCACTTCTTGTTGTGAGAGTCTCCGTGAAAAATGATTTGTATTTTGTTGCTGATTTCAGCATTCTCTCAAGATTTTTAGCTCATCTCCTTTAAAGTCAAGTACCACCTTCATTCAATTCAGGCAAACCAAACCACCACGCCATACCACTCCCGTACAACATATTATTATTATTCGAGTTCATTGATGTAAACTTTTTTGAAGAGCAAGTGGGTAGATTCATAATAACATGACTATAATATAACAACGTAACATGAACCTTATTGTGTACTGTAGCAACTAGGATGATGATGATGCTGATCTGATGAGGCATCATCACATTCATCCTCGTCGTCGTGATCGCATTATTCATTGAGACTGAGGGAGAGACGCTTCGTTATTTACTCACAAGAATGGCAAAAACGGTAGGTAAACCAGCCGTGTGTGTATTCCATTGTGTTATATAGGGAACTCCATTGTTGGTATCAAGTACTTCTCCTTTTGTTACTTTTATGAGAATGCAAAAATGAAAGAAAAGAGAAGGAAGGATTGCCACTTCACACCGTCTGCTCTTTCGAATTCAACGTGAGTAGTTTTTTTGCTCTGCAGCTAGCTCATCATCAGAGGTTCCTTCCTTTGAGAATGGGTTGTGTAATGCAAAGACACAATATATTATGTTTTTTTGCTAAGCTCATCATACTCCTCATTTTCTTCCTCATGAAGTTCATCATCCCAGTCATCCATCCGTCCGTCATTCCGTCATGCAACTTTGCACACTCTGCAGTTTTTCTTTGAGCTCAGCATCTGATATTTGAAGGGTGTGAAATCGGGAAGGTAAAACATGGAGCTAAAAAGAAAGCTTTTCCTTTAAAAGCTGTGTTCACATATCATTTTTGAGGACTATATGTACTTTGCTATCAAGATAGAGCTAATAAGTAAGTATCCAAAAATGGTTCTAGTTTCATTACTAATGAAATTGTTACGGCTAACGGATACAGACACTTTTTTTTGAAAAGCCGAGAGGATTAGTGAAGGCGTGCTCGTCTATTTGTATATAATGTTCCGTAATGTTCATGATAGCGTAACGTTACTTCAAATTATTAAGCAGATCGGATTCCTTCGTTCGGTTCATATAGCCGCATGTTTTAGCATTTTTTGATTTAATAGATGAGTTGAGTATCTACTGTAGATCTATAGAGTTTTGGGGGTACTTCTGGATAGGGTTCGTGATTTTATCATTTGTTTAAGAATTTGCATTATAATGTTCATAATACACAATACAATATTACTGCCGAGCGAATTTATGCAAAACTGCAAAAGTCAAATGTAGAATTATACAACACAAAACAAGAGAGCAGCTTGCGTTTGCGAATATGTCCTTGAACTTGGCAAATGTGTTGGGGCTGTTGCGTTTGTCAGCAGACTCTTACACACAAGTTCTAAAACTAAAAAGCGAAACTTTGGAATGTAGACATGTTAAATGCCGGTAAATGCGTGTATCACGTTCCTATTATTGTGGACTCTGATATATGGATTGTACATTTTTGTGCTGGCGTCAGGATCTAAATAGAAGTATTTAAGCATGTAGGAAAAGTATTTGTAACTTATACAGTGATCAAAATCAATACAACTTCTAATCGTTAGATGTTTTTAAATTCAAACTAATTTTGAGCCAACCACTGCATGCATCTATAGATTATCACAACGGAGTCTGTCGAGCATTTGCCGTCTAGCCTATTAATCCTTCAAGATGCTTTTAAACATGTCATCGTAATGGATTCGTGGAAAATATATGTATTTTATATGATGCTATAAAGGAGTGACTTACAAAACACGGAAACTACGACTCTGTATCAGAAGTTAATCTATGTGCTAACACGCCTGAAATATACCTTGAGAATTTATTACAGCACGCTTTATGCAAAATGAACTTGCGTACCAAAGTAAATGGTACCAAGTTCATGGCGAGTCATCATTATATTTGTCATGTTTATCTGCAAGAAAGAAAACGAAACCTCGGATTCAAACTTTATTTTGCTGAATGAATACATATTATGCAAATTTGTAAATATGATTTTTTAAAGTTACAAATGATCCATAGACTTCAGTCACTTTAGTCTTAATTGGATTATCGAATTTAAGGCGCACATTAAGTTTTCTGTTCGTTATTAAGCTCTAAACAATGGAACAAGCAACATCAGCTACTGGAGTTCTGATGGCCATGGACGGTCCCACAGAAAATCCAAACCCAAGAGCTGAGGCTGAAACACCATCAACTCCAGCAGAAGCTCCTGTATTGAAATTCAGTCCCACCCCAGCAGTGATACCAGCCACTGACGCCTCTGCTCTGGCAACTTCTGCATTCGCATAAGCCGCAACTCCAAGTACAGAAGCATGAGCTCCTGCCGCCGCAGCAGGCCCATTAGCACGAACATGACAAGGCCCGGCATGAGCTTGTACATCCCCAGTTGAAGCCCTTGCATATGCCCCTGCCATGGGTATTCGTTTTCCAGTGTAGGTTCCAGAGCAAGCGTTTAGACCTACCACGTAAGCTCCTGGCTCTCGATCAATGTCCTCCACAAGGGACTCTATAGTACCCTGGATAGATGCGTTAACTCGAGGCTTCACACTCTTCGTTATGTTTCTAGCTACATGCTGCTTCACCGAATCATTTTGAACTTTGACGTTAGTGTAACTCCTGAGGCTCAAGTCTTTCTCCACAATCACGCTCGCCTTGGACACTCCAAATTTCTTTTCCACGGATGGATTATTGTTGGGATCTGGCTGCTCCCAATTTTTTGGCTTATCATTCCTCCAACCTTCCGGATGGCCCACATTGGAATCAGAAAAGCCATGAGTCACCAAATGCTCATCGCAGTTTTTACAGGGTGGTTTAGAAACGCCCATTGTTGAGGAGTCTCCATGCACTCCATAGCTCACTTGTTGCATCTCAGCATGAAGCCGTGCATTTTCTGCATGATCAGTGGGCGGTTTGGTGTTGCCAACCACGTCAAAATCTACACTCCTTGCTGCCGGAGCCTTATCATTTAAAGCTTGCTTGATCGCATTTCCATGCAAATCTTGGTCCAGGCCGTATTTTCCATACTTTTTGTAATTGCGGCTATACTGCACACGCTCCTTCACATTTCCAGAAATAACACCAGTTTTGTGGTTATCAGATACAGACATTGCAATGCAATCCATCCGTTCCTCCCCTTTCAGTTGCTTTACTGCGCGACTGTTTGGACCATAGTTGGAACGAATTTTCTCCGAGTTTTTGTTGAAAACTGCAGAGTTAACGGCGTTAGCTGCCTTGCCCAAGTATTCTGCACGCTGAACCTGTTCATTATGACATGAAATCGTGAATCCCGTAATCAAAAATAGGTATATTATGGTTTATGATGAATAGCGCAGTTTTAACAGACCTTGTCCTTGGGCAAGTAGAGGTTCCGTGCCTTGTCATAGTACTGCTAGTTTCTTACCATCGTTATAGTTCTTTAGACGTTTATCTGACATGGTTCAGCTTTTGTTCAATTTTTGTCAGTCAAGTCTTAACGTTAACTTTGACGTCAACGTCACAGCCTCTTGTAGAAAAGGAGATGCAAGCTAAGCTGTACAACTGAACGAAAGGAATAAAAAAGTCCGACTGTGAGCAAAGCAAGCAAGATCTTGAAAAAGTGTCTCATTCACTCACACTTAACGTTTTTCTGAGAATCGAAACGAACTTTAGACTGTACAAAACGAAATATTATGATGTGATAGAACGAATGGTGTTAAGTAAACCAGAGATATTTTTAACACTTAAGCAAACTTGAGAGGTTTGAACACATTACTGATATACCAGTATCACACTACTCGGCTATGTGTTACAAACAAGCATTGCCATATCGGCATGTATCTGAAAAACTGAAGCTATGAGCAGTATATTTGCTTAAAAAGTCAACCCCATCACATTTGCATTGGTGTACTTACTTTGTTCGTCAGAACAGAACTGAACGCATGGTTAATCCTTCATTTATGTCATAGTCCTTATATTTGCTGCTCACCAACAGCATCTTCAACCATTCACTTCAGAATTGCAAAGGGAAAAATAATGTCTTTGAGACCGACACAGAGCAGACACAATTGCATAAATCTGTTCGTAAGAAAGTATTTTCCTCAAAAAGTGCTTTGTAGCAAGAAACTTAATGAAACGTTTGCCTGGATTGCTTTAATTACGTTTTGAGCAAGATATGAATGAAATGGGCTTGCTTTAGTTTTTATTTTCAAGAACCGTTTCCTTCATCCTTCCAGCATTTAGTTATTGAACGAAAGAAATAGCATGTAATGCAAGCATAATGCATTTATTTTTCTAACCCAACATATTCATAACTTGCGAATTAATTATACATTTAATAGCCAACATTCCTTTAACGAATATACATGTGTAATAAATAAAATATTTACTAAAATTTAATCGGAATCAAGCTTTACAAAATTGAGCAAGACATATCAGCTACTGGAGTTCGAACACTACAATTGCGTGGGCCAACGGAAACTCCGAAACCCAAAGCCGATACAGACACTCCGTCGACTCCAATGGAAGCCCCAGTATTAAAATTAAGTCCTATACCAGTAGTAACACCGCCAACTGTGGTTTCTAATCGCCCAACTTCTGCATTCGCAAAAGCTCCGACTCCTAGCAAGGAAGCGTGAGCACCTGCTTCTGCCGTTGGTCCTTTTGCTCTAGCATGCGTTGGCCCTACATGACCTGTTGAAGCCCTTGCAAATGCTCCAATGGTGGGAACAAGTGTTTCTCCATATGTTCCTGTTTGGGCGTAAGGTCCCACCACGCAGGCATCTGACGGTTGAACTATGCTTTCCCCAGGTGAATCAGTCGAGCTGTGAGTAGAAGCGCTTACTTGAGACATAATACTCCTGGTTTTGGGCTTGTTTCTTTTAAAACCCGTTGATGGGATGATAACATTGTTTGGCACTGCAACTGTCTTTTCACCATTTTGTGCAATGTTATTTGAGTTAGTACTTCTCCAGTTATTCTCAGCTTTAACCTCGGAGGTTGATCCAACTGTAATTAATGATGATGTATAGGTTTTAGCAAAGAATGATGGTAATTTCATTTTCTACAAAATCCACCGTGAATTATAATTTTATGAGTATGTTTAAGTTACATTTACCGATTTTATCAAGCACGTTAGTCGACACCATGTTTAATCAATACTTTTTTAGCCTATCAGTAACGAAACTTGTTGCACAAACTATCAACTGCGTAAGTAAATTTCAACTGTTACGATTTAGGCGAAATATCAGAATATATAAAGAAGTCTGGCTACAAAAGACTGTAGATATTGACTCTTTGAAGGCAAAGTGTCGTAGCATCCCCCTTTCAGTACTTAACTTTTCTGTGAGTCATCATCGAGCCTTGAATTATTATGCGTATGGTAACACATAGATGGGACGAGATGAAAAACAAGATTTTTTAATAGGCACATGTCACGTCAGCATGCTAAATGTTGTTGCAAAATTAAAGGGTCCTCTCTGTTCCTTCTTTTGCTTTTGAACATGTTGCACATCTCATCATCTGCAACGCATTTACATGCTTTTATTGGGTCAAGTCAATGAAGCATGACTCATAGCTCTTAGTTCTTTGCCCATCAACCAAAGCAGTCCCATTTTGTAACTTATCCCAATCATTTACATTCACTTCCCAATAGCATAATATTCATGTCAAATGTATATGCTAGTGCTTATAAAAAATATACAGCACTTTGTTTATTTTGTGTACAGATTCCTGATGGCAATGAAATTCCATGAATAAAAAAATGCGCAATGTTGGGTGACAATAAAAAAGACTAAACTGTAATTAATCGATCTTTATTAAAGTTTTATGATTTGAATGGGAAACATTTTTATAAAGATTTCAACAATTTCAATAAATTGCTTAAATCTTAGAGCTAAATCACACTCCAGCAAACGTTTCCATTAAAAAAGATCATAGCATATTTCATGGGCGGTGATGGTTATGATCATGATGATTGGCGAGGTGAGCAGGTGGCCCAAAGCTATTCTTGCCATCATCCCAATTGTAACAGGTTCCTGTAAAATCTGAGCTGCCAGCTGTATTCCCATAAAAGTTATTTCCACAACCAGAAACGGTCAAGCGTCCATTGATTACATTTCCATCCAGCGTATTCTGTCTTCCACCAATGGAAACATCACTATTCGCAGTGTTCTTAACCAGCTCGAAATCATTACCCTGAATGTTCATCAATCCATTGATCACATTTCGACTCACCAACCCACAGCAAGATCTATGGGTGGCAGTTACAGTGCCTAGCGAAGCTGTAATGGAGTTCTTTAGCAGCACGTTTTCTCGCCCTTGAATCTGAATTCCATTACTGACTCCATTAAAAACGCAGTTTTTGACGAGATTTCCATTTCCTTTCAAGACAATTGCCTCCTCATCCACATTATGAAAGGATAGGGACTTCAACGTGTTGTTATTCCCTTTCACCACAATCGCATCCGGGACATTTTCAAATTCCAGATTTTGCAACTTCCAAAACGAGCCTTTGAGAACGATTGCTGTGCGGCTGCCAGTGATTTTCGACCCTCTTTCACCAATCAGGGTAATAGGAGCATGGGGAAGGCCACTCCTCGTCAACTCCAAGTTGAGATAGTAAGTCGTGTCTTGAAGCAAATAGATGGAATCTCCAGGACGGGCGGTATTCGCGGCGGAGAGTAGATCCCGAATCGTTGACACTGTAAACTTTTGACTTTTAAGCTGAGCACTGGCAAAGCCTAAAACGAGGGTGAAAATAAGAAACTTCATGGTGAGATGCTGAATCTAGTCTGACATGGTATTCCAAGAAAGTCTTAGAATATACTCTGCTTCTAAATGGGGTTAGATTAGAAGAGCTCTGGGAGTCCCCAAGTCGGAAGATAAGAACAAGTCTTAAATTTGGGGAAATTTTCCTTATCACGAAAACGGAACATGGCCAGTCCATAACCATCTTGAGCTTTGACTTTAAAAGTTGTACGATAAGAAATTGGATTTTAATGAGTTTTTGACGCCCATTCCACCTCACACGTCCTCGTGGCATTTTTTCAGTGACGAAAGATGAGTATTATGTTATTCTACGTGCGGTGTGACATGCTGTGAATAGATGTGCATCATTGAATTTATGGTTTAATGGATTAATTAATCATGCGTGGCATTAATTTCTGGTTACTTTGCTAAAACAAAACTGATTGTATAAGCTTTATTTTCTCTCTTTCTTTTCGTCGTCAGTAATAATTAATCAAAAAAGTGTATTTGTTTTATTACACTTTTTTTGCATAATATGTATGTATGTACCTGCTTTCAATTTGAATACAATTTTTCTCTTTTTTGTTTTTACTTTATTACCTTGCTTATAGTTCACCGAACCAAACCACACACAGGAGGAGTCACACATATATATATATTTATTTTTCATAAAGGATTTCGTCTCAGTTTTTGTGGTTTGCTTTTCTCGTTCTCTTCAACAACAAAAAAAACTCATCATCTTATTGTAGTTTGCACTGTACTACGAAATGCATATAATAACATTAATTAGGGAACATCTCATGTTGGCATCTCTGGATATTTTTTTCTCATTTCAAAAAAATCATCATGTGTTGTTTTAAATCATATTCGATACTTTTTAGTCTGTTAATAATAGCATGCTCTATACATACATATTCAACAGTAATTAGTATTTTTTATATAAGAGTGTACACAGGAATACATTCGTAAGTAATTATAGCATTATTAGTCAGCAAAAAAGTCATTAATAATTATCATACTTTCGAAAACCGAGGAAGGAAGCATATTGTGTTCACACTTTGGAGAAAAATGTATTCAAACTGTTTGTAAAGATATTCAATCATACACCGAACCACAAACCCTTATGATTACGTCAACTACAGCGTTATTCTCTAAGCTTTTTCAGTATTTTTAGTAACAATCATTTAAAACAACGAACAACATTCGAACCTTTTGAATAAAAATTATTTCTCCATTGCAGTTTCCGTTTTTTTCTCCTACAAAAAGTTTGCTGAGAGGAACATGATTTTTTTTGTCACAAGAGTTTCGGTTTGCTAACAACTATATTAATTTAGATAGAGCAGTATGTTTGGTAATTTCTAAAGTCTTAATTAGTTTAGTTGTATATATATGGTTATATTGAGAAAAATGCATAGCCTCATGATCACTGCTTTGCTTGCGGAGATTTCTGTACGGTACATATGTATTTTCCTAGCATAGCATAGATGTGATAAGTAGTTTTTAGTTTTTAAATAATTTTATGTTGTAACAAGACTAATAACATTTCTTACAATGTTTTAGCTATTCAATTGCATCATGTCTACGTTTTATTTGGTTTAAATAATAATAATATAGTTGCGTGTATGCTTGTATAATAATATAATAGTACGGAGCATTGTTTCTAATAATCTATTCCCTGCCAAAAATGGAAATATTGTAGTAGTATGTATGTATTTGTGTATCTCTTGATTTTTTCTCTTCTAAATGCATACGGTAGTAGTAGAACAACGACAACAACAACAACAACTGCGGCATCAACAATCCTAATCAGTTTTACAAATAATTAGTGTATGTTTCATGGTGTTGATGGGTTGATGATAAAAGGGTTTACACAGTTAAAATGATGGAGGTTTTGTATCCGTTACGTTACACAATCAGTAAGTTTACTAGATATATAGAGTACATAAAAAGTAATACATTTTTCTTAAGATGGTATACACTTTTTTATAGCATACATATACCTGATTTGTTTTCTGAGAACCTGGATATCATCATCTCTAATTATTATTATTATAATATTTGGTATAATTTCCCCTTTCAATAAGTTAGCCTGATTCATCACCCCAAAATAAATGCAAGGAAGGAAGGAATACAAACGCATATTATTATGTGATACTAGATACACAATTGTCTCGAAACCTTGGAAGAAAAAATGCATATTTTTTTTTACTACACATCATATTATGTCAAAAAATCACAAAATCAAATCATGCATTTCCCCCCATCATCTTCTTCTTTATCATCATCATCATCCTGGTATAAAACGGAATGGTTCTCTCAAATATTATTATTAATATTATTAAATAATGACATGCTCAGTCAATAAAGTATTATTTTAAAGATTATTACACTTGTTTGCAATGCCTTTGGTATTGGAAAATTAGGAAGAAAAGCAAGGTGCACCTCTTTGTTGATTATACAAACTCATCAAATATAATCATTCTTTGTTCCTAAACTAAAAATTCTAAAATATAATGAGGTCGAAGTATATTAAATAAGAGCATCAAAAATGATTATATTGATCCTACAAACTAAAATTAAATATTAAATATGATAATAACATAAAATGTTTATGCTTATCAGATCTCGTCTTTTTTTTCTTGGCTACAGTTTTTGGGACTACGGTACAGTACACATTTACGGGTATACGTTACACAAAAACAAGTGATTAAAGCTGTGCATAATAATTAAATATAATAAAGTCTAGTTACATACGTTTCTACTATGTAAGTTTGGATATTCATCATAATATGATACTACTTCATACCTCAAACCATTCTCTTGTTTCTTCTTCTTCTTAATCAGTCTAAAATAATTATAACCCCCTAAAACCCGTTTTATTATGTATTCTTTTTTATAAAATCATGATGATGGTTATAGTAGTGAGTAGTGGCAGCAGCAGTAGTACGTAAATAATTTCTTACTATATCACCTTGATTGTGATGTGAGGTTGACTGAAACATGGTTTAAAAGCTACTACGAAAAAAAAGCACAGAGCACGCGCCCATTTCTCACCGGACACCTCTTTCTTTTATCAATATTAATCAGTCAATATAGAACGAAGCACTAATAATTTATATTATTACTACTACCACTAAAACAATTGATAATCCCACCACTATCCGTATTAATACAGAGAAGGTCAGCAACAATTTAACGTTTTTTCTACTAAATATAATAATAGTTGATAATAACTCCATATTAATTTCAGACATTATTTGGTTAATAATAATTAGTTAATTATCCCGTCGTTTAATTACCCCTCTCTCTCCAGGTTTCGTTTGTTTTTTGACTAAAATCCTTGACAAGAACACCCGGTATTTATGTGAAGTAACATAAACTTGGTGACAACAATCAGTCCATTTTTTATATAACTTATGCAAATGCAACAATTTTCTACATACTGCCAGAAGAGAACAAACAAAAAATGAGAGAAAAAGTTAATATTTTTTTCCTGAGTCTATTACACCGGATTACATTGTATCCTACTCGTATTTATCTACCTGTTCTTCAGTCAAAGGTATTACAAGGAAAGAAGCATTATTATTGGAGTGAGAGTAGTCTTTGACTTCTACTCTCTCTCTCTCTTTGAAATCTAAATTATTGATTAGAATTAGCAAGTCTACTAAACAAAGGGGGTTTGCGATAATGTTTAGGGTTACTATTAATTATGCACGTAGGAAGTTTTTAGGATTATTATACGGACTACCACCAGGTTTTTTTGGATATTTATACTGTCTGCCCTATTTTTTTGTAACAGTACAGGGTAAACAATAGTATATAGATTGTTATAGTTGAAGGTTAGTAGTATGCCTGTATTAAGTCTTTTTCAAACTGAATAATACACGACGGTTAAACAATGTAATATAATATGATTAACTAAGTGGGAGACTCGACGATTTTTTGTTATTGAAATAGAGATTATGAGGATATTTCCTCAAAGTTGACGTTGACATCAATCAATCAGAATCAGACTACTTTCCATGTTGCTAGTTTGGCTGTCGACGACTACTACAAACTCTCTATTATACTACTCACTCTCCATAAAGCATCCATCAAAACACTCATGGTACGTGGTTCATAGTTCATAAATCACCACTTGAATTATCGTGAACTCTTTATGTAAAAGCATCGCAAGTCGTGCAATGTACAAAAAATTAGTTATGCATTTTACTCGGTGTCTGAAAATGAACATAATATGCGTGAAACTACGTGGTTAAAACATATTCTTACATGAAGGAAAAAAATTTCCAACAAAAAATGGATATATAGTAAATGCTTTTACTCCACAAGGTGCTATTTAACTCGTTTTCATTAAAAACCCAAATTAACCAGTATAAAAACAATTACAAAGTATGCTAACTATAATTGGCTGATTGACATTACTAATGTAACAAACTCATACTCTTCCACTTATATTTTTATTTGACAACACCAATATAATATTAATTAATTTAATAGAATCTAATAAAAACGAATTATAACTTTTGTCATATACTACTATTCTATGTATCAAAAGTAGTTTACATGAACTATTCATGTAAAATTACAATTAATTAAGCAGGACATGAGTGATATGATTAGTTCGTTTTGTAGTTGATGCATGAAGCTTTTTGAATATTGCAAGATTAGTTTATTGAAGGTTTTGAATTAAATATTACAGTTGTAAAATATGCCTATAATTAACCATGATATTTTTAAATACACTTGTCATTTTGGAAAGATATCATCGGCTACCAAAATCAGAATGCAGCGTTCCAACTACAAAGAAAAACTGGTGCTTGGTAAACGTGACTTGAGTTGCGTAACAGAAAAAAACAATGATACAAGGAAAATGTGGTGCTACTGTGATACTGACCTATGTTTAAACTAAGATTTTCCACTTAAGGTTACCTAGTTTAACTGCCTGATGTAGGTAAATTTTCAGCAATAAATAAAGTTACACAAATAATTTATGCTGAATAATTTTTTGTACATTGCACGACTTGCGATGCTTTTACATAAAGAGTTCACGATAATTCAAGTGGTGATTTATGAACTTATGAACACGTACCATGATTAATTTAAGATGAATTTTATTTCATGCTTTTACTCTGGCATAGGAGTAGGACTCGTATTGGGATTTATTTTATTTCAGGCTTTTACTCTGGCATTAGTTTAGGGTTAACCATAAGCATAGATAACACTCAAAACAAATTATAACGCATATTAAAGCATCTCAATAACGTGGGGTTTTTCACCCTTCCGCTTTATTATTGCATTGAATTGATGCCTCATGTCCGCCTGTGGAAGCTAACTGTAATAAATACTGAAGCGCACAGAAAGAAATGGACAATTGAACATTTTTTGACCTGAAAGATTTTCCTTTTTCTTACAAATAAAAATACATATAATGCATATGAAATTAGTTTTCTTTTTGTTTTTAAATCTGAATCATGTTCACTGTTGCTTGTCAAGAGTCAAACAGTATGTAAAAACGGAAAAAATTACAAACAGTGTTTGATTTACAAAAAAGGCTGCAAAATTGCTTGCCAAAAAACTTTTTCATTGAAATCACATATCACTTTTGGTGTGATTTGTATATTTATGTATGTAAAAATGGGCGACCACTGTAATTTAGCTCCAATACAATCGTGAATTATTAAAGGTTCCCAGGTATCCATACAAATTTGCTGCACATATTTTGCTGAGAAGGTTTTATCGAAATAGAAACTGCCAATCAGGGAAAACTTGAGACAATAATAATTGATATATTAGTACACAATAAACGGGTACTTAATGCTGGAGAAAGCAGAACCAGGGATTTTAACAAAATTTTGCCCCATTCCACCAAATTCAGGTAATTAGTGGTTAATATGAACTAACACAGAAATAATATAAATCTGATTAGGTTCATTTAAAAATGTTATTTATATACTTTTCAATCGGGGTCAACAACATGCCAGCCATTTTTCCGCTTTCGTTGACAATCCTGCAGCTGCAATTTATTTAAGTGTTATAAATTGTATGGTATTCTCCTGGTGAAGCTAAATTCTTTACATTAGTAATGTAATGTAGCCAGGTAAGTTATTAAAAATGCAAATTTCGTAAAATATAATTTTTACTCGCCATTTCTTGCATGATTGTGCATTTTTGAAAAAGGGTAATCTGAACTTGCCTTTTTGTTAATTTTTTAATGTAATTTTATAATGCTCTGAACCGGACTTGATTTTTAATTATTATGATGGAAATTCATGTATATAAATAAATGCATGATATAACCTGGCCCGCACTCACGGATGATGATGAGTAGGAGCTATTTTTCAATTGAAATGGTAAGAAACGCTTGCAAGTTGGTCACTGTTTTTTGTGTCCTTTTTTCATGAATAGTTTTATTAACAAAATTTTAAGAAATTGTGAATTAGCCCGAATTAGGCTTACTAAGAACTTATCCTTTTTGACCTATGTTAGCGGTTGGTGAAATCAGAATTTCTCTAACGCAAACGGTTTAAATATTGAAAGCTTTACAGAGAGGCGACAAAATCTACCCGATATTCCCTTACAGGTATTATACAGAGGCATATCTACTGTGAATTTCTCATGAATCAATAATAGCTATAATATAGACTGATATAAGATAAGTTTTTGATGTACTATATTTTTAAATCACTAGACACTAAACCATTTATAGTCAATGTAGATACGTAGTAGAAGCATCTCAAATATCATACATATATCGCTGCCCTAGAAGCAGAAT
>LJIJ01002882.1:0-22895 GCA_001718145.1 Orchesella cincta
CATTCAGGAATGTCTCCAGCAGTGGTTCTATTCCTTTTTGATGCTCATCATAAGGTTGAAACTTGGCTTTGCCTAGCTGACTTGTGGCTTATTTTCACAATAATCGAAGAGACCAGATTAGTTTACTTAAGCTGCCAAAACATCAATTTCGGACCCTACGACAGTAACCCCTAAATCTTTCCCCAGGATCGGAAAATTTGAACTCTTTTTGAGCCAATTTTGCCAAGGAGAAGCGCACTTGCAGCGAAAGGATGTACCAAAAACGTGTACATCGATTCCAGCAGAATTTCGATAAAAAATGTCGAGAAGTTGCAAAAACTGTCCGAAACAAGCTCAACATGGAGGCATGTTGCCAAAAATTGTTTCGCTCTATCAGCTACCCAATGCGGTTAAGAAGGGGGGACTTTTTAAAGTATCCATTATGTTAGCTTAGAAAATTGTCTATCGTTGTACACAAAAATGCTTCTATGAAGTTTTATCGTGTATAGAAAATACAACTAAATTACAGCAGTTCACCCTAACTTTATTCCGATCCTTTATCTCATACGTAATTGATACATTATAATTAGTAGTGCAATGGGTGTAATTACTGTCACTTATTCTTTACGAGTTTTGACGTCTTCTGTAGAAATTTTTAAAGATTTTGTTTGATTTATAGGAAAGCAATGTAATTTTTTGATTAAAATGCTTGTGTAATATCATTTTATTTTTAAACATAGAAATAACTCATATTCGTACTATCTAATTGATTATTTACATTACATTATATGTTATATCAGAAGAATTAAACAGCCAATTCATATTTCTGTCAGGATCAGTATCATTTATCCTTGTTTGCTAGCTAGGAATTATCATCATAGCATCTTACCAGGCGGATTCTACAATTGTGTGACTTCTTGACACGTTTTCATCAGCATCGGAATGAGAGGTGGAGGTGATTACGGAATAATTAGCAGTGTGGTATGTGTATTTTCGAGGGGAGTCTAAAATTAATCCAAGTTTAGGTTAGCTTAAAGAACTTCGAAAAGCACACAAGTTCGCCTTTTTAGTAAAAAGTTAAGGATAATTTAAGGCTACTCCGAATGAAAGTAGTTTTTGTGCTTCGTCAAACTTTTTACAAATATACCACAGATTTCACAATCAGCTCCCAGGATCTATGTAGAATTTTGATGCTCCTCCTTATCCTCATGTAGACAAGTTGCTCCACATTCAGGGCATTCAAAATAGACTACCTCCTTCATAGGTAATTTTGACGTTGACGCTCCAACGCCGGCTGGAAAATGGTAACGTTTTTCATGCTCCGCCATCTTTCCAGGAGCTACTAGGCATTTACAACTCCAACAAGGAGTTCCTCTTTCTTCAACATGAAGTCTGTTGTGCTCCACGATTTCATCCAACTTGAAAACTTGAGCAGGACAACGCTTGCACTTGTATTTGTTAACGTTTTCCTGTCTGTAGAGCGTGTATTCTGAAGGGGAGTCTTCCACCACCCAAAAGTATGGAGTCAGAGCCCAACTCCTCGCCTCTTGCGTCTCTTCCGAATGCCAGTTTTCATTATGCTGGCAAATATTTTCAACCAACCACCCACACGCCAGACAAATCAGCTCTGAACCATCCTTATGGAGTTGTAAATGTTTTGTAGATTCTTCCTCGGTTTTTATGAGAGCGGTAGCCACTGTTTGCACTTGGAAAAGTAGTCTTTTGGAGCCGAATTTTTTGCACGTTTCATGAATTTTGGATCTGATAAGTCTTACAGTTCTTGTAGTTTCTTGGGCACGCCGTGCATTTGCGGTTTGTTCATCGGTTTTACAGCGGCCAAAATCCATTCCCCGGGACACTTTGTGATTCATAATGCGGAAATTTTTGGCTGTGGGCGCGGGGCGACAGCATGTAAGCCCAAAACTTTCGCTTGGCTTTTTCCATTTGTCTCGTATTTTAAGACGGATTTCTTAATTTATATTATATTGGAATGAGCTGAAAATATTGTCATTGATCAATTTTCAGTTCTGCACACGTGGTTTGAGTCTCAGTTACTTCTGAGTGAAGAGGACTGCTTCGTCCGACTGAGCATTGATGACGGAAGATGAATGACGACGACGACGTGATGAGATGATGACTCTCTTTCACGATCGGCTTCGCGCCGCGAATTTTGTTATCAGGTTTATATTGCAATATCTGTGCCATGATACTTTCAAACATCGCAGGAGTAGACATCTAGAAAAAAACAAAGTTTTTGTCAACAGTTATTTTGTGTTTTCTAAATTTCCGTTGGCGACTAACCGATCTGCCAAAATCTGGCATTCTTTCTTGGGCTTCTTCATTGGCTGAAAATATTGATGGGTTGTTAACTTCAAATGGTTCAGGTTCATCTGTTGTAGCTGTGGTGGTACTTCTTTCATGATTTTTGACTTCCTTGTTCCTGTCTTCGCTGAAGAAATTTTTCTGCCCCGGTCTGGCTGGGATGGCATCTGGCACCGCTCCACACGTTTTAAAGGCCTTTCGTTTGACCTTCCGCTTTACCTTGGGTGCTTTGGGTATGCGCTGTTTACACTTCGGGTTTGACTTGTTTCTGAGTGGCTGGTGAGGAGTTAAAGCTTCCTGTGTTGTACCTGGAAGACTGGCGCCCACCTCCACAAACATGTGGTTTTCAGCATCTGCATCATGTATCGAGAACTTCTCGACGTCCTGAAGGCAGTGGAGTTCTTGAAGCCTACATTATAACATATGAATATTCATTAGTAAGTGATAATCACATATATACTTCTTGGTATTCTTTACTTGTTTCATAAATTACTTTTACAGCTGCGTCACGAATCGTTGCCTTCCAAGAGCATGAATCATTTCACAACTCATCATCAGTTCTGTTCACTCGCGGAGAATGAAGTCCTTGTAACTTTGACTGGTATCTTCTTTTGACCCCTCGTTCCAGTCTCGCAATTTCCACACAAGCTTGCCCTAGACTCGTCCACGAAAGGTTGGCAAAAGTTGCAAACTTTCACCCAGAACTCTGGGCTGAAGTTGGCCATTAAACTCTTTCAAAAGTTTTGTTAGGATGGCCTTCTCGAACTTGGAGAATTTCTTAAAAATGAACAATTGCACCCAACTGCCTCTCCACAAATTCTTGTGGGGCTTCCCCCTCCCCCTTAATTCGAATGAGGGTTCCATCAACAACTGTGAAATTGGGTTGACACTCTTTCGCACAGAAAATACAGTGGACGATTGATTTCGACAATTGCAGTACAACTGGAGTACTCTCACTTTCAACTGTGTCATTATTACACTGAAAAGAAGCGTTTCCGTTCATAGTTCAACGTGTGTTAATGGTTCTAATGCAAATTATTGAATGTTTGAAGTCAATTTGATTTAACACGAATGGATTGGAAGGAAAGAAGTGAAAAGTAAGTGACTACGCCTTTTAGAGCCAAACTAACAAATATAAGCCTAGATCGAGTATTTTTCAGAGCTGGACTCTCCCGGTTTGCTGGGGCATTTTGATACAATCATTATAACTCGGTCACTTAACTGAACCCTGAGTGAGCCTAAATCCTAAGCGTTTCGCTATGTGATTTTTAACATTTTGCCAGATTAAATTCCAAACTTAATAAGTATTTTAGAACAACAGCCTAATAAAAGGAATGACGCAGATAAACATTAGCATAAAACAGTTTGACAAGATTCCGTGTGCCTCCATCTTCTACTCTTGAGTATATGAGTTTTCGGTGGGAGTCAACTCCTGCGAAGTTAAACAGCTCCAATTACTGCATCCGGATGCTCATCAGCCAGTGTTGATTTCATCCCTTAAAAGTCTGGAGTTGAAAGCAATGCTCGGGAATGAGGGTCAGGTGACAATGAACTTGAAGCCATGCTCCAGTTCCTGTCATGATTCCAAACAACGTTGGTATACCTTCATTTCTCTTTTAAAAGATCGGAGAAGAAGCAACACAACCAATAAATTACGGATTATCCATCCAATCCTGAAAATTAACAATCAGGCTAAATTGGCTAGATTTCTCCGCCGAAAACGCTGAATTTTACGAGATTTATCAACTTCGAACGTTGGGACTCTGGCGGAACGCTGATGGAAAAAACTTTTCTTCCCGGTAACCATTTTCTAAAAGGTCCCAACCCGAATTTCCCGGTAACGTGGTTACCGCGTTACCGCGGAATTTCCACCGGCGGCGGACTGCAGAGGAAAACTGTGGAGATCCATTGGACGAGGAAAAGTATCACAGAATTTGCGAGAATTGAGCTTTAGTGGATTTTCGATACAATTCCCTTTTATACTAGTAATTTCCCCTCTTCCGCGTAAACCGGAAGAAAACTAATCTAACAACGGAGTTAAATGTCATTTTTATATAATAATAGTTAGAATACACAATTTAAACTGATTATTTAGTGTTGAACAAGGAAATAACTTACATTTTTATTAAGTTTTAACTTTTTACTTTACATGAAAAGAAAAATTTTGTGAAAATTAGAATAATTATACACATGCGATGTACAGATACTGTTATGATTACCCTTCAAATAAATTAACATCAAATAACAAAAAACCTCGAAGACAAATTCATACAAAATATTATGAGTATAATATTACAGCCGCAAAGCAAAGGTCACTTCGAAAAAAATGGTGATATCACTTCTTGAGGCAACGTTCAAAGTACACATTTCCGACGTAGCCTCCTCGCATAGCCTTTGAGACGTTGGATTCAAACAGACGCTTGTTGGATTGAAGGACGTCGGCTGCTTCCTTATTTAGAGGATCTTCGGGATTGGGTTCCTTCAAAAAATAGAGAAAAACTCCATAATATTCATACATAATGTAAAAAGGCATAAAATGTGGAGTTGCTTACGAGAAAGAGGTATTGGATGCCATAAACGATGGCATTTATGGTGAGGACGGGCTTCCAGTCTTCCCGGAGGATATTCAAGCAAACATTTCCTTCCAGGTCGATGTTCGGGTGATAGACCTGCGTCTCACACTTGACCTTCGGGGGCTCGTGGGGTAATTAGCTCCAACCTTGAAGTTGAATGAGAATCTTCCACCCTTATAAGCTCCTTCGTCAGGGTACATAATTAATTTAAAGTTGAGGAGATCGTCGGGGTCAGCGAATTCTGTTGAGCAGGTCTTTGGAAGGGTCAACTCGTTCAGATCTGGAGGAGATATAAAATTTACATAATAATATTCCATCATCCATCTCAGAGGCATAAAATTGGCTAGTTTTCTTCTGTGGTTATTATTATTATGTAGATAATTACCTTTCATAACTCTCAACTGAGCTGGTGAAGATTTTTTCTGTCCAGAAGTCGACGAGCTTGGGGAGGATTCTCCCTCCTTCTTCTTGAGTGAAAATAACTTGATCATCTTTCAGCTTCGGTGATGAATGAGATGTTCTTTCTCGATTTTAGGGGGTTCTACAGAGAAATGAAAACGTAATTAGAGCTTTTCATAGTCATAAACTATTGCAAATGGATATAAAGTCTATTTATGTCAAAGATCACTTACCTTCAAGTCTTATCAGTGAGATTACTATCTTCCAATGGGATAGGTTCCGAGTCAGTCTTCCTGCTTGTTGAGTTTATCAGTGCGGATGAGTTGCGTTACGTAAGTCAAAGTGCAACCTGTAAAACAAAAGAAAATATACAAAAAATCAGTACTGGTGTCAATCAGCTCTTGAACTACAACTGGCTACTCATCAGCGATAATTCTAAAGTAATTTGACAACAATTAACAACTAAATGATAATGTTTTCTGTTTTTTAGGTAGTTTTGACGGAAAAAGTTCTCACACATTATTTAATAAATCAAACGAGACAAAGAACTGGTGAATCTACCCCAAACAGGTTGAAACCTACTCAACACCAATCTAAATGAGATTATCACCTTGTTTCACAGTCAACAATGAATATTTTAAAAGAAAAAACAGTCAAACAGAAACATCTGATCACCCACAACTTCACCACCTACAAGCCAAAATTATTGTGACTGTTTTCAGACAGAAAACCCGATTATTTCGGTAATTTAACTAATTCACACTATAATACGTGTCTTTTCTTGTCCAATTCTTGTGTCAAACTCTATAAAACTGTTAAATTTTAAATAAAAATAATATTAGTTGATCACTTTCAACTTATTTGAGTTTTCTCACTCCACCACTCACCCTCTTTTTAGTTACTAGTGCACACAACCTGTATTCCTTCGAAATCTTGAGAACTAGATGCTCCTCCACAAGAGAGTGTTCCTAACTAGCTTTAAAAACTGGTGAAAAATTAAAAGTGTTTGGAATTAAACACGAACAAAAGCACCAACAACAACAGTTTCGTGTGATGATCATATCAAAGCGAAATCTCAAGAAAAATAGGACTTTTGAGAGAGCGTCAACAGCCGGGCTTTGATATGGGGCATCGTGGCACAGCTGAAATGCGTTGAATCATCAGGTGTGTTTGGGTGTCAATCATGTACATACATTGCACGTGTATATAAAAATGAACAAAGGTGAGCTTCAGTTTTTCATGCATTTTCATCCATGAAATGATGATGGGTTTTCCTTCAACAATTAATTAATCCAAAACAAACAAATTGGTACAGATGTATAATAAAATTTATTATTTATATTAATATACGAAGCAAGGTGTTAGTTTTTACATTTCATGAGATTATACACGCAAGTTGATGTGTTCTTTGAGACGTAGGAGATATTCTTGTCAGTTATCAACATAATTTGCATGATTATCATTTGTCAAAGTTAATCATTGACACATTTAAGCTCAAAATTGTGATATCTTACAGGTTATCACGAGATTCACTTTTAATACCTCATTTTTCGTATAAAATGTTAGATTCTGTTTCAATATACAAATACATCTATTTAAAATTAGGTAAACTACTAATAAAATTCTATAAATTACCACATTACTACTAACTAGTTAAAGTATTTTAAAGTTACTCGATTTCAACAGTGTCAACATTTACTTGATCGTGCTTGCGCTTCCGTCCTCCTCCACACAAAAGTACTTTCATAAGCAGGTCTGCAGCCTGTCCCGGAAACTGGGTTTTGAATTCCTGAAATGTTACCGATTCCTGAAGTCCTTGTGGATTTCTATAAAATTATTGAGAAAAATCGGAAGTATTTGTTTGAAGTAAATATATGTAAGAGACTTTAAATTTTGATATCATATGCTTACATACCCCTTCATAATGAATAACATTTTATCCGCAATGACCTTATATTTCTCTCCTTCAACATTCACAGTAAATAAATGAATACTTAAAGCATTGCAGATTGTATAGTAGCTGGAAGGTTTGCCACAAAGTAGCTCCAGCAATTTCATCTCTAAGTTTCCCACATTATATTTGTGAGCAACCTGGAGAAGTTCGAAAGCAGCAGTTGGTGTCATCTCAGGAAATTTCATGTTTCTCTCATACATATGGGCCAGAAGATTATTCAGGCATTCCTCAGTCACATCGGTTAACTCAATCCGACGCGTTTGGGACTCTGCAAGGCCACTGGTGAGCAACGTTTTCAAAACGTCACTGTGGACTATTAGAAAATAGTTTACATTGTTACTTAAAACTAAACTACCTCAATATGGTGTAAATATTGCTAAATACCTGCTAAGATGCACTGATGACAATTTATTTCCTTGTCATTGGAGGCAACTATGACGCAATCAGTCATCACCTTCTCCATATAAAGTTCCTTCAGAACATTTACTTTTCTGTCCACAGTGCCCAGTTTATGGCTTCTCTTTCTGTTCCATTCGAGAATAACAGAATATTTCAGATCCATGAGTACAGCATCCAGGGGTGATGATCTCCCATTGTCGTTAAACGTTGTTTGGAAAACCGGATAGGACCCTTTCTCTCTTAACGGAATGTCTGATCAAATAATAAGAATATTTATTATAAGCAAGATTAACAGATGCACATTAGCATTTTTCGGAGAAAGTGATGGTAGCTTGGTTATACGCACCCTCAACACTGAAATCACGTTCAGAGCAGATTCTCAAACGCCAGTCGCTATCACCCAGCCACTTGTAACCTACAATCTTGATCGTTCCTTTGATAATTAACTTTGGTGAAGACACAGCCACATGCAAGTCATGCAGAAGACTTTTTGAAAAATTTACGTCTGCAATTAGGTCGAATTGCCAGCCTGAATGAATATGAGCGAGGAAGTATGGCCGGATTGAAATAAAACTGAAAGTATGAAAACCTATATTAATTATTGGATAATATTCATTTAGCTACTGAGAATGTTTGAATAAAAATTAAATTTGTCTTACGCTCTGGCCTTAAGACTTTCACCTCGGCGTTCAATTGCATTGATAACTCCCCTCAATTGTTCTCCATCGTATGATTGGTTTGGAAAACATTTAAATCCGTTTTTATCACCTGTGTACATAACTTGAATCGGTCTATAAGCTGTAACATGTAATCAATTGGTTATCATAATCGGTTTCTGCTAGACTGACTTAACAGATTTGCAATTTAAAAGAACAGCTTACTTGAACAAAAATTAAGATTCTTTTTCTGGACGTCTTTGCACAGGTACACTTGACACTTTTGGAACTCCATTTTAAGATAAGACCAGCTACAAACTGTCCAAGTTTCTGTAAATACAGACGGAAAACAGTTTACTGATATATCACATTGCAAACGAATAATGGGCATACGTGTATGTGTCAAAGTTTTATATAAATAATTTTTACCCAAATTTCAGGTTTGGAGATTTGGCTAGAATTTCATTGGTGATGAAAAGTTGCGTCTGGTAGTGCTTTCATTTACAAGTAGTTTTTAAAATCTAAAAAGTTTAATAATAAAACATTTAATTCATCATAAAAGTAACGTTTGTCATAACTTTTAGAGATTTTGACTTCACATTAATGCAGTATTACGATTACAATTGCGGAAGCGTTCTGTAGACTCGTCACTTCTATTTACATCCTGCAATCACAATTGCTTTAGTAATCCGTTATATATGCAGGTATAGATGAGAATTGTCAGGTTTTGGATGTATCTGTACAAAAACATAATTAAAATTACTTTGCATTGACAATTTTTGCTGTCACAAACAATATGACGTGATTTGCTTCTTAATATAAATATCAACATAAATGTTTTTGTATTTGCCTTGAATTGTTTATTTCTTCAAAGATGCCCTCCGTCATCAATTGTGTTCCTTGTATTTCAATTTGACGAATAAGGAATGTTATTACATTGAATGATTACTAGGTAATTCCAAGCAAAATTTTTATAAAATCTGTGCCGAACTCCATAAATTTAGGAAAAAGTTAGTGATATGAACACATTTGAAATGAAATTAAAAAGAGAAAATATATGATTTTGTGACGGATAAAACCTGATCTAATAATCCAAATACCAAATGTTGAATGTAATTTTTTTAATTTATATGAAAATTGGACTCCGTTGAAACCACTGCTTACTAATTAACTCGGTCAATATGTCAATGACAACGACTATTATTATCAAAAAGTAATTCCTCGCGTAAAATATTTGGCAGATTATATGTATGTGTATTTCTGTAGGAATACAAAATCAAAACAAACCAGAGTCCTACCTTGTCTATGTAAATCCTCTAGTACAAGCATGGTTAATACTTACGAAGCCAATATTCGACCATAATATCACACTTGTATAGTTGTTCAATTCTGTTCTTGCTAGCCAACCTTCTGTGTGAGCAGAGTATATTATCTCAATCATACCATACCAATGAGTATTGGTATAGCACGGACTATGCACCCAAGTAAGTCTGCTCTTTTTAATGAAGTAATGAATGATACTCCCTTATATGTATTTTTGTACGATGTATGGATGTGTGCATTTCTATATGGAGTGGAGCTGGAAGTATGCTCATCATCGTATAGTGTTCAACGTATCTACAGTTAGCGAATACTCAATCGTAATGTATCAGCAATTATACGATTCTCCGGTTATAGTGGTATACAAAGGAAATTGATATCAGATTTTGTATAAATGTTTTTGCATTCTTTCCTAAAAATTCATATCATAACGGACTGGGTCTGCAAATCAGAACGACATTGTTACCACAAGCCCATATAAATACCACAAACCTTGGTCCCACGATCTGATTAATTTACATTAGCAATAAAGAATTTGCCCACAATATGCATATTTGTTATCTTATGGATTGGTTTTAATATGAAAGATACATATACATATACTAATATTTATAAATGATTGCATGCAATATTTGTTTCACACTGAACTGATAAGAATGTTGTACATTCCTCAACAGTATCAATGCAGAGCAAACTATCAATAATCATTTCTAAGACATTGTAAATATTTGTATTGAATTGTCAAAATACTCAATAAATATTGGTCTGAATTTTATATTAAAGCATCTCGATTCCAGGAAAACAATTCAGTAGAGAGAAAAATCTTTACTAAATTCGAATTGTTTTACATTCGGGCTGCATAATATGAAGTATTAAAGCTTTCTAATCTTCCGACTGTTCACACATCAATAATGTATAATCCGTATCTTGCTAGTTAAAACCTTCTATAGAGATGAAAGTGGAGTATCGTTGTCATCGCTTTATAGCCACGCATGGTATACTGAACGCCAAAAGCTCATATCCAATCATCAGCTATCCTAGATATGGCATGATGCTTTGTTTCGCTGACGTACGCTTATGCAAAATGAAAAAGGCATTCCATTTTGTATGCAGTTTCATGACTTTGCGCTAAGAATTCAAACTGACTGTGTTATTTATGATGGCACGCATGAATTTAATAGCTTACAAATATAGTGTAACTAGTTTAAAATTGTTTATTTATTATTAATTCATTGCGAATTCCCGTTATTGATTAGAGAACCCGCTAATAAGCACTGGTATGTTATCCAATTTAAAACCTATTTATTTGAAAAGTAATTTTGCAATAAAATATTGTGGTTTTGATAAAGGCTAAGAACAAACAAGGATTTTTGATACATATGCGTAACGCTACATTAATTAAATATACAATTTAGGAATTCTCAGCAGGCATTCCTCTCCAAACGCCCCCTACTTTTTTCAACAACTGTCGTCTGCCCACCCAGTCGGGGTAAGCATCTTTGTTCCAATTGCTAACCTCTGTGATAATCCATGGGTAAGCATCGTGATAGCCATTGTTTCGGTGAATCGGGTTGAATTGTCGTGGTCCAAGTTTGATATCCGTTACGACATTTTGTTGCCACCAATTTAGACTGCTAGTAAGGCTCTGTATGCTACTTCTAGCGGAAGCTATATCAGTGCGAATTCCAGAAAGCTGAGTAGTAGTTTGAGTTTGTTGAGTTTCCACCTTTTGGGTAATATTCGCCAGGATTGCGGTCAGTTGAAGAATTTTGTCATCAATTATGGTTAAATTTCTTCGAACATCTGAGGAAAAAGTTCTAAATTCTTCTTCCAAGGCAGCAATTTTTGTGTCAGCTGAAGTTGCGTCAATTCAGTGTCCTGGGTGTGGGGTAGTGTCGCTGCAACTTTAAAACAATTGCCATCAATTTTTTATGCAATAAAAAAACATTTTGTTTAAATATTTTAACAATGAAAATATGGAAATTGTAAGATTACCATTGCTGGAGTCTTTGCTGGAGTTTGTAGCAGTTGCAACCCCTAGAGCTAGTGCAGCGTGCAGCTATGAAAATAAATGGGAGCATTTTGGAAAAAACCTATCTGAAAACTTCCAAATTTTACTTTTGTTATTTAGTTGTTTGACTTAAGATTGCTTCTGCAAATGAAAGCTGTTGAATGTTGAATATGCCATTGTTACAGAGTGAGGTTCTTTTTATACAACTACGCTCAACATAAAGGGCATCACTCAATCATATATAAATTTTATTGAAACAGCGGGCGTAAAATAACAAATTCAAGTAATCCTGTTCTTTTCAATCGATTTCCTGAAAGAATAACCAAATGCAAGAAAACAATGTCAACAGGATGTGAAAAGGATTATTTTGTAATTAGATTCCCGGAATTTACTTTCGAAATCCCAGAAAAACATAATTAAATACACGGTGTTGAAACTGTACTTCGTAGTTGCTTATTTAGGGTTTAATTTATGAAACACGTTGATTTATTGAACATTTCCTCCTTGAAATACAATGTTTATGTCTACATACAATCAGTAAAACTGAGGTTGAAGTAAATGCTGTTGTGATCTTGTACTGATTTATTGCAATTGTTCAGGTCAGAGCAACAATGTTTTATTGATACATTCTTTCACTGCAAGTGAAAATATTACTAACGTAAGTGTTCACGATGAAGGCACATTTGAAGCACATCTGTTTTGTATAATTAAAAGAGAGGCGTATATAAATAGACATAATCACGTCTTTTGATTTATGTTTAGTATACCTGACACATGCATTTGTTATCATTTGGTATAAAACGGGGAAATGAATACACACTGTGATGTGTACCTGCACGACAAATAAACCACTTTTATCAAAGGCTTTTCATTTGATTACTGAGTAAGTCCAAACTCTACACACTATGTTTTAATGCATTTGCTTAATAACTTTTTGAATTTCACTGAGAATTCTCAAGACAAAGCTGATGATATTTTTATATTGTTCATACTGTAAAACATGCATTATATTTCATATAACAATGATGGGCAAACAGGAATAACGTCATAAAATTTTCCTCGAGGCATTGTAATTTGATTTAATCAAAGATTTGCGAAGTATCCGTGTACCAATAAAAGGTCTCAGATTACGGGCATTCCAATTCCGAGAAAATAATTTTAAATGACATAAATGTAATGCTCACTACATCATCACAACCTTGAATTACGTTTAAATTCTTAGAAAGAGATTGCGAAATAAGTTTTTGAATTACAAGTGTAGCTTTTGTATTCATTTTATAACGGTTCAAAATTCATCCCATGTGTGTATAAAAAGGTAATTAGCGGCGTTCCGACATCATCATTAACAAGCTACTACTAAAGAAGTAACCTATTCCCGGAGCAAATATCTTCTAACATAAATATCGGTCAGTTTCAAACACATTTTTTACAATGCTCCGCTTGATTTTGCTAACTTTCCTACTCGGGATAGCCGTCGCAACAAACATCAGCAATGATGGTTGGTATAATAATTTTTTTAAACTAAGAATTTTGACTGTTTATGTAAATTTTACTGCATAGTAACATTGATATTTTACGTTCTAGATGCCCCGGTACCAGAAAACCAAGGCGATGAACTATCTCAACTGCTTACACTACTCTCGAGTCACCTTACTCAAGTAAAAAATGAAATTCGGGAACTAAAACAGAATGACAGTTCAGAAAGTAATAAATTGAATGAATTGCAAACTGAGATACGTGCATTTTCATCACAAGTTCGTCAGAACCTGACCGTTTGTAATGAAAACCTGGCCCGTCTGAATGCATCTGCTTCAAACGTTATCCAGAAAGTGGAAACTCAAAGAACTCAAACTACCACACAACTCACTGGAATTCGAAATGACGTAGCAGCTGCACAGAGTAGCATCCGAGGTCTTCCAAACAGTCTGAACTCCTTGAGGCGAACTGCAGTGACGGATATAAAATTGGGTCCAAGACAATTCAACCCGATTCACCGAAACAATGGCTATCATGATGCTTACCCGTGGATAATTACAGAAGTGAGCAATTGGAACAAAGACGAATTTGCAGACTGGGTGGGTAGACGACAGCTACTGAAGAAAGTTGATGGGTCCTGGAGAGGAATGTCAGCAGAAAATTCTTAGAATACTTCTGTGTTGGCGTACAAAATGTTTTTGTTTCCTGTTTTCTCTGCCCAAAACCTCTTGAAATAATGATATATGTCTCGTGAGCTGACAAAAATTGCAAAAACATGTAAAATTTACACGCCAATTAAATTTATTTTCAGATAAAAAGGATGATTGTAATGATACAAACTAGTTTATACAAACTTTTTTTCATGTATAATATGGTAGGTGCGTAGTAAGAAATTGTTGTCATGAATATTCGGTGAAAATATTAAAAGCTATTTAATTAATTTGATTAAAAGATACGGAAACCTTTCTTTTGAATTGTGATTCATTAAAAATAGTCTTGTTTGAAGAAAATCTTTGTCTCCGGTATGCTGTCATCTTCAACCGTCTAACTTTTTATTAATAGTTATTCTCTGATTCGCAGAACTGCTTGTTTCTTGCAAATTTTTTGTTCCGGTTTGCACAACGAGCAACTGATTATGAGACAAATTTGGAGTTTGAAGTTTGGACCCGACCATGAGATTTCTGCTTTCATACACCAACATTTTGCGTCTAAAACGTCAAATGAACAAATTTACGCACGAGTATTTCTTTGTTATTGTTGATTGTCTCAAATTTACTAACGTGTAAAAAGAAAACAGACGTTGCTTTTGGGTAAATTGTTGTGTTTTTTGATGTACACGTGTAAATTTTGTATTGCTTGGATTCACAATGAGCATAACTGGCTAGGAACGTTCACTTTAAAGGAAAGGAGCGTAGTAAAAATATTCTACAATTAATACAATTTGCGGAGCCTTTCTGGATTACTGTTATCTCGCTGAACCATGCATACTAAACCAGCTTCATTACAAATATACCCCATTGTTGTCAGTTTCAATGATAAAAGTTCGAAATACGTTGTAAACAAAAGTAGGTGAGAATTTGTGGCTAAATTTTTCTAATAAGCTTAAAAATGTTTTTGCCATTTGTCGTTTTGGTGAAACATATGGCCGGAGGGTAGTTCTAAGGTTTGTCGGTCTGTCATTTAAATGTCGTTAAAGCCAATATTAGATTAAAATCATGAAAAAACGGAATCACAATCTTTTAATTGAATTTTTTTAAATTTCTTCCCTTATTGGTGATGTGCCATTATTTCAATGCACGAATTGTGAATAAGGAGTAATATTTATTTGTATTGGTAATGTAAATGGAAAGAGAAAACTGCTTAATCCATTTAATCCATCAAACATTGTAATGGAACGTGGGTCTACGTTGACTACGCTTATACATTCCTAATTTATATCTAGATTTATGTATATTTTTTCTATCTGCTGAGCTGTTTGCATTAATTTATATGTACAATGTATAGAAATATAATATTATCATACGATAACTTCCGATAACACGGTAGTATATTACTGCATCGTTTGTTCAAATTCATACAATGGTTATAGCTTATTGACGAAGGAATGCTGGGGATATCTCGCGTCTGAAATAATCCCGGGTTTGAGATAAGGAAGCAATGATTTTCATATAATGTTTCATGATGGCTTTGTAATTTCTTTTTGGCAATTAACAAACTTTAACGTGGTTAATCGAAAGTCTCCTGTAAATTACATCACAGAAATATCTTATACTGGAAATTAATAAACACCTAGAAAAATGGAAGAAAAAGTGACTGCTTTTAGCGCTGTTGCACCTGCAGTACAACAGAACAACGGAGCAGATACTGATATAAAGACGTTTCAAAACCCTAGGCGACTTTACCAACGGCAAATGTCGCTTGCTCCCGTTCAAAATCTAGCTGATTTGGACATACTTGTGAAATTTGAAGCCTTATCTTCTTCAGATAAGAAATTTGAAATCATTTCAAAATACGTGAACAACAGCAATGGGCTTAAGGAATTACACGGAAGCCTCGTTGTTCACAAAATCTATGAGATCAACAACGCTGATTGGTCATCGTTTCAAGAAACTGCCCTTTCACGACAAGTGACAGATTCAGAACAAAATCGACTACTTTGGTATAAAACCACTGCAAAAGGTGTCCAAAAACTCGCCCAGGGAAAAGATGACTGCGTGGTATTTTATGATCGAATATGTCGAGCATTTCCTGAAAGCCCAAGGAATACGCAACAACCTTTACGACAACTTATTCTTCTATGCGCGGTATAAAATGCAAATACTTATTACTAAGTACACCTATAAATACAAATCAGAAAGTAATTATTGATTAACACATTTATAACGATGTTTTTAATTGCCAGGTTTCTATGGGAAAAGTTCATGAGTCTCCCCAAGGATTTTATCATTGGTCCATGAGAGGTAGCCCACCGCCCGAACATGATTCAGTAAAGGGAGTTGGCAAATCGGTTCCTAACGCAGATGATAGCGTTGAAGATGATACTTTTATTGTGCCTTACGGACACACTGTTCAAAATCAACTGGATGATACGCACAAATTGGAATTTAATGAGTATATTGTTTTTGAATCGAAGCGAATCAAGGTCAAGTATGCAGTTGATGTGGAGGTGATGCCATCACAGTTGAGGCGTCAGGCAAGCTTTGGGACTGCTATCTAAGTATTTGTTTTTCAATATTTATGTATTACAATGCAATATTTTCATGGAATGTAGCAACAATGAGCGCAATAAATCATTAAGTACTATAGTTATGTACATGTAGTTTAATTTAATCTTTTTTTGTTAAAGTTATTGCCGCAACCTTGTCGCAAAGACATTAAATTATTGTACAAAACCATTTCCACGAAAATCATAGGCAAAGTATAATATCAGCTTTAATCTCGCATTTGTGTATGTAAATTCTTTTCAACTAATGTAAACCATACTACCCACAACATACCATAATATTTGTATATTGCATATAAGTTCTTTATCTCATGAGCAGCTTAAAATTATTTTTTACTGATAACCAGATGGACACAGTTGATGAATAACATTCACATTCTAATTCCATGCATTTTTTGTTCGGGAACCAGTTTAATGTTTCAAACTAAAAGTTTTGTAAGTATTTCTAGTAGTAATATGAATATCATTAGCTCATATCAGAAATGAGCAAAATGTTTATGTATTTAAACAAAAATTGAATCAGTTTATAGATCTCAACAAGGTGGTTTTTATCATCAATATGTCTGATAATGCATGCATAATAATACAAGTACTACTCAAACTAAGCAGAACAATCAATCAGTTATACAAGCCAGAAGTCACAACTGCTAGCAAAAAGACACTTACTCCTAACGTCCCAGTCGTAGGCCCTGAGCCTGAAGTATCATCGACAGTAAAAAGGTTCACTTTTCGAGCTCCTCGTTTGCCCTGATGATAACCAATCGTGTCGTTTTCACCATACGACCAAATGACATAAATGTCAGAGTTCTGTATTTAGAACGAATAATACATCATTGCTTATGTAATCTGTATTTTTATGTGCACACTGAATTGATATGCATGACCACTTACTGATATGGCTATATCCTCCGTAGCATCATTTGTATCCAGATTTCGCGCAACTTGAAGAGTTGTAATCCCATCTTTTTCATTTCCGCTAATAACCCGCCAGTCTTGACTATTTGGTGAGTCTTCAATCGGTCTAGTGTTATTTGTAGAATGATAATCCTAGTAAGATATAAATATATTAAATTAACGAACAGACAATCAAAATTCATTTGTTTCTACGATAGAAAAGTCTAAATTTACTTTTCCAAAAACCCGGTTAGTAGTCAGATTAAACCCCCCGATGAACAAATCAGCACCTATCATATTGGGATTCAGACTCAAACCAAAACCAACGTAACCTGTTGTTTTGACCGTGAGTAAAAGCTGAATTATGTCATTTGGACCATTCTCAGAGATTACAAAATCTAGAGTGTAATTAGCGTCTAAGTTAAGGCGACGTGTAATTGGCGGTTTTGAGGTAGTGGTTGTAGATGGACTTGTTCCAATGGTCGTGGTTGTTGTAGCCGGGCTATCATCCACAGTAAAAAGATTCAAAAGTCGGAATCCTCGTTGGGAATGGTAGGAAATGTCATCGGAATTACCATAAGACCAAAGTACATATATGTTACTATTCTAAAAATGTAAAAACATGATCTCAGATTGCCTATTCATACATACAATAAAAATGAGTATAATTGCTATTTAATAACTTCATTTCACCCTTATTATTAAATCCTGTAAAACATCCCCCGTGTCAAGTAATCGTTCAACTTTGAGCCCTGTCACACCCCCTGTTTCTGTTCCAACCAAAACCCTCCAATTTTGAATTAAATCTTCCGTAGGAATTTCATGTCCAGTGCCAACGTAATCCTAAGGTAAAACAATCCTATAACTCCTAGTAATTGATATCACACTTTTGTTTCCGAATTATTTATGAATACCTTTCCATACAAATCTCCATTGGTGCTATTTACTCCACCAATAAAAAGATCAGAACCATTCATGATAGGGGTTAGTCCAATGCCGAAACCTATGAATCCCATTGTTTCGACTGCTAATGTGAGTGAGATTTTTGCATTTTGTCCAGTTCCCACAATTTCAACTTCAACCTGGTAGTTATCACTCAAACTAATACGTCTACCTGAAACTGTGACAAAAGCAGCACATAGAGCTACGAGAAGGAATATTCTGCTTTGAAGCATTGTTATGGGATTATTAAATTGGATCGTATCGTGTGAAATGGAACTGTGCAACTGGAGCCAGCTTTCTACCTAGTGACTTTTGCGGAACCTGCTTGCGAATTATTTATGTAAAAATTATCAGGAAATGTCAAATGCTATAGGTATGTATGTCTGAGATTTGGAAATGCCGGATTGTATAATTAATTATATTGTATAACATCTCGTAATTTTAAAGCAAAGTGTGGCACGCTTGTATTGTCTCGCCACTGTCAGATTGTGTGACAGGTTGCAAAAGTAGTAACTTCAATTTACTGTAACTCTTTAACTGTTTCCATCGAAATAAAAGTGCGTATAACGCCGGTTCTATGTTGTTGTAGCTGTGTATAATGAATCGAAGCCATGATTGCTAGGTTGTTCTTCTCTCCACATGGAATGTTGGCCAAACGCGTGACTTCTTATCGTCTACCAATAAGTGTTATCACGTCAAATTTGGTATTCAATGTATAACGTTGACCTGCTATCCAGTTTATTGAAAGAAAGTATGTATGTATATGTAGCAAGTGTCATGTCCTTATATCTTTGTCAAATTACATCAACATTAATGGGAATATCAAGTTCATTGATGATGATAAAGCGGTCAAGAAATTTTTGTCTGCTCTCTTCCATTTGTAATTTTAAGAAATGTGTAACCTGAACGATAGGAGCGGTTATGTAATAAAATCGTGTTTTGCTTGTGCTCAATTATAATGATCTTTCTGCGTCAATTACAACAATGCAGATTGGTTGAGATTGAGATTAAATTAAATTATCTATTACCTGTTATGTGCTAAATTGTAAATTGTCCGATGCGATGTATTTAAAACTACTCTACAAAACATTGAAAACTTTATATGAAAACATACGTTTGAATGTTTTGGTTTACGAATAAAAAATAATGATTTTGTACATACACTGGCCACTTAACGTTACCCTACACCTCCGTAGAAAATTCCAAATGTTTATTTAACTAAATTATTCTCTGCAGGTTTTCCTCCACTAACGTACTTCACATTGTTGAACAATCGTTGTCTGCCTGCCTACAGTCTAGGGGAAGATGTCTTCTTTGTAAAATACATCAATAAGAATCAGCTTGGCATGATAATAATAATTATCGAAATGATAATTATTATCTGTGTTGAAACTGTGTTGAATCACATGCGACCAAGTTTGACATACATGACCGCGTTTTTATCGCAAAGAATTCATACTGAGATGTAAACTTCTACATTTCTACATTTATTATTCAGTTACTTGACGACTGAAGTTTTTTGTCAGTTGAAACCTGTTAAATATTTAATGTCATTTACCATTGGATGAAATGAATTTCCTTTTATAGAACTACATCATAATACTTATGCAATCGTAATCTAAGTTCAATTAAAACGGCACCCTTAAAATAACTTCAGCAAATATTCTTACAATTCTTTCTCAATTGTTTTTTTCAATTGTAACGAAATAGTTGTGAATCATGTCTACACATGTACAAAGGGCTAATTAAGGATTCTATTCCCAGAAAGAATGCTTAATGTGCTCCAGTGTTTATGTAATTGCACGTCATTTTAAATAAAGCACTTATTGCACCTTTCTATTTTCGAATGCATTGGTTTTATGTATATTTAAACTATATTCATCTAGATGTAAAGAGTAACGGTGGATTTATCGCAACTTCAGGTTGGAGCTGGATTGACTTTTTTTCAATTTGTGTATGGGTCAGCCCTGGGCTGTGTTTTAATGAAGACATTCATGCACCGATTTTGCTAATGATGCACATATTTTAATGCAGGTGTAGAAAAAGCGTACAAAAATAATTTAAATGATATGCCTTGTGCCTTGTTAGGTTAAAAAATCCGTACACATATCCCAGCTAACCATTCGAGATAGCTCGCTTAAGCGAAATCGTTGCTAAATTTCGTCACGAAAAATCGAAGCGAATTCTGCACTAATTCACTAAAAAATCACCGACTTTCTCTACGAAATCTCTGAACGCGTAAGCATCCATATGCATCGAGCTTAGGTATATTTGTTAGTTCTTGGGTATACCTCATACTAGTTCTGCTGATCTCAAGTGTGCAGATAATTCTTGTCATCCGCAACTTAGTTGTACAACTAGTTACACTTTCGTCCATAGGTCATCATTATTAAGAGATTTTCTGGGTCTTAAATTTACAACAACCGCTGAAAAATTAGATCAACGAGATGTAGTAGGCCAACTGTCAAGGTTTACGGACAATTCTGCAACTGTGTCATTCAAGGTAGGTAAAATGAACTAAATTGGAAAAATCTTCTTACTTCAAATCTTTAAATGTACTCGGTGTATGGTTTTCATTTTCAATTTTGTTGTTGCAGAAAGCATTCGATTGTACCTTCACTTCCACAGTTCAAAGCCAGGTCGATGACAGGTAATTTTTGTTATTCGTCAAGCAAAATTATGTCATTTTGAAAGGGTAATGCATTTAAAATGTTCCGTTTTCTTGTTTAAGGCACATATAAGCCTCCTTTACAACGTCCACATCCCATCGTTAGCTTTCGATGACATCGAGTGAATAACTTCCTTCATTTTAATTGCATTTTAAAATTGTTATTTTTGAGTGTTAAACATCTATTTCATGTATTAGATTATCTATTACGTTACGAACTATAATTAGTTTGACAGTTCTACATTTGTCAATAAAATGAATTAAGTGTAATTTTCGTAATTACTTCGTTGTAAAGTATTGTTTTTGCATTGCTTTTATCATAAACATCTGATAACGACGTTTATCGTATTAGTGACGAAATCGTCATGAATCGGCTTACACTGCAGATCGCTATGAAATCGCTAAGAATCGCTGGCGATTCTGCTGACATTTATCCACAAATCGCTAACTATTCACCAGCGATGTTCAACGAGTCGTCCAGAGCTCGCTAGCGAAATGTAAACGATATCATACAACGATTTCAAAGCGATCATGACGAAACTGGTTAGCTGGGATCTGTATGAAAAATCAGTTCCAAATTTCGTAATGTATGGGATTATTGCGCCTAAAGGACACATAATTCAAAATCAACCGAGTGACACACACACACTGATTACATGGAATACAATGATGATATCGTTTTTGAATCTTCAAGTATGCGGTAGATGTGGAGGCCATAATACATTTTGCTTCCACTCATTGTCTTCGGCTATGAATCATGATATACTGTGTATTTTAAATACTTCAGTGCAAATCAGCTCTTCAACATAAGTTATGTTACATAACTACAGCTAAAGTAAACTAATTCAAACAGGCTAACTAAACGATAACATGTAAGCATATATTGCTCTCGCTTGCTCTTGTATCAGTACTATAATCTATACCCATAAACACACAATTATAGTATATCATTAACATTAAATTGAGCATATCATCATCAAACGAAAGTTTAGTATATCATTGAGGCTGTTGCAGAGATAGACTATACAAGAGATGGCTATTAAGCACAATTTTGCAATAGGTTTTAACATTAAAAAGATATGCAACCCCTTTTTGAACGTTTGCAATGTATAACAAATGCGCCCGGTAGCTCTCCACCACCGACCAACAATCATCACTCCAGTTTCAAAAGCTTCCGCTTCATGGACTTCATAGAATTACAGTCTTATTAATTTCTCTCACATAATACTTAACCGTTCTAGTTAATATATAAGTTCTTTGGGCTGTTGGGTACAATAAGGGTCAAGGTAATAAGTAGCCGGACTGGAGCTAAAAATCGCCAACTCAGCTTTACAAACATACTTTCACAGTGAGTCTGTTCGTTATAGCTTACACCGATAAGCCCAATTGGCGGGTTGAAAAAAACTCAATCAAATTTCATCAGACAAACGATATTCCCTACTCTTAGAACCACATCGGGGCTGCGCGTAAAAGCCATATGTTAAAAAATCGTTCTTTCACTGCCGATTTTTAGAGTTTTGAGCATGCTCAAAAAACGGATAAGCGAATGCTGTTCCGATCACCGTTCAGTACATAATTTCAGCCATGCGCAGTTGGCTACAGAATCATGGTATTACTTGTCAGTACACTTTCGTCTACTTCTTTGTTTATAGCTGCATCAACAACGCCTGATTTTGCCATTTGGCCAAATTTCGTTAAACAAAAAACGAAAAAATTTTCAACTTATATTTTTAGCGGCCACGTTTTCCGAAGAATTTAACAATTTTTGTTATGTGATATGCTAATCAACCTCAGCCCTACCACTACCACGCCATTTCATTAAAAGTTTGTGCAGCACACAGTTAAAATATCGGCTGAAAAATTTGAAAACTACCTTGGACATAACTAATAAAACTGCTTATTTAGTTTACATTCGGGAACAATCGTTATTAGGATTTGGTTTTGCCATTGGGCTTCTCCGTAACTCAAGCTCTTAATAATACTAGTACTCTGTTCACAGTGTGATGTTCGTGTTGTCAAAACTGACGGCCAATTCTTCCAGTCGCCGTTACTTATTACCCTTGCTCCTTATCATAAGCC
>LJIJ01002883.1:0-22894 GCA_001718145.1 Orchesella cincta
CTTATAACAGACCATAAACCATTGTTGGCGATTTTTGGCCCAAAACATAGCCTTCCACCTTTGGTTGCAACGCGTTTGCATCACTGGAGTCTGTATATGAGCCAATTGCAATATACTATTGAGTATAGGAAATCCGAGGATCACGGAAATGCAGATGCACTTTCCAGACTTCCTGCAGCAAAAATCTTGTACTTCATGCGCCAGCTAACAGCCAAATCCATCCAGTGCACCACTCCATCCGTAGCAGTTTCCAGATCATCCCTGGGAGAGACTTCATGCAGATTTAGCGGGTCCGTTCCTGGGAAAGATGTGGCTACTCGTTGTTGATGCTCACTCAAAATGGCCTGAAATATTTTGTCTACAGCAAGATACAACCAGCATCCGTATAATTGCAAAGTTACGTGAAATATTTGGCAGATTTGGATTACCGAAGCAAATTGTAACCGATAATGGGAGACAATTTGTATCAAATGAATTTGAAACTTTCTGCAAAGTTAATGGTGTGAAGCACACCACCAGTTCTGCTTATCATCCTAGAACTAATGGGGAAGCAGAGCGCATGGTCCAAACATTTAAGAAAGCTATGAAATCGGGGGAAGGAGAGCTGGAAACAAGATTGCAACAGTTCCTGTCCACCTACAGGGTCACTCCACATGCTACAACCGGAGTAGCTCCTTGCGAATTACTCATGGGAAGGAAGACCCGCAACAGACTTGACCTTTTGATCCCAGATGTGAAAGACAACGTGACACATGCACAAGAAAAGCAATGTGAAAATTATGACAAGAAGGTGAAGATGCGGTCATTCACAGAGGGTCAGCAAGTCTGGGTAAAGACTTACCAAAAAGATCAACCTCCATGGACATTGGGAATCATCAGCCAAGTACTCAAGCCATTGTCATACATAGTGGAGGTAAATGGACGTGAAATGAAGAGACACGTGGACCAGGTCGAGAGGCAACAAGCTCACCAAACCCTACAACATGATGCTGATGTGGAACTCAATCCAGAAGCTGAACCACCGAGTGGAAAACGAAGAGCAAGATCCAGTAGCTGAAGGTGACATTGGAGATTCTCAAAGTCATGACCGGGTTGCTGATCAGCCGCCGCCAGTTCGTCGCTCAGCCAGAGAGAAGAGAGTTCCAGATAAATTAACTTATCATCACAAGTAGTTGAGAAATAGGGGAAGGAAATGTGGTGTATTTGAATATTTAGCTATTTAGTAAATTAGCCATCTTGATGTTCAATCATATTCAATTAGTCCTATTAAAAGCATTAGCATAGGTAGAACTCAGTTCAGGGTCAGTCAAACCAAAAGGCAATGAGAGAGATAGAATCCAGGCACCAGTAAGAGGTGTAGCAAAGCTTAGGTTAGCTTTACTTTGGGACTCAAGTCTCATATCGTGTTCGTCCGGCTAGATAACAAGTCGTTCTCTCCTGTACATATAAATCCCATGTACTTTACCACTTTATCTTTATCATTTAATAAAGAACCTATGTTACTGTATGTGCCATTCGTCAATGCGTAAAGTCATCTTACTTGCATACATAACAGTAGCCAATTTGGTGATAAAGTAGCCAATTTGGTGATAAAGTAGCCAAGTGATAAAGTAGCCAATTAGGTGATAAAGTAGCCAATTTGGTGATAAAGTAGCCAATTTGGTGATAAAGTAGCCAATTTGGTGATAAAGTAGCCAATTTGGTGATAAAGTAGCCAATTTGGTGATAAAGTAGCCAATTTGGTGATAAAGTAGCCAATTTGGTGATAAAGTAGCCAATTTGGTGATAAAGTACCCAATTTAATGATAAAGTAGCCAATTTAATGATAAAGTAGCCAATTTGGGGATAAAGTACCCAATTTAATGATAAAGTAGCCAATTTGGTGATAAAGTAGCCAAATTAGCGATGTTGGAATACACTGTGGAACACATTACTTCCCAAAACTAACATTTACCGACAAATTAGTAGAGTCTCATATGTGCACATATATGTAAATTGATAGGCTGAATCCGATGGTGAAATCCGTTTTACATTTTATTGAACCGTTTTAAAATGAGACTCAACATATCCAATATGGCGACTTTTTGACATTTTGCAATACCTATCTGTATAAAAAGGTAGCCACCATGGCTACTTTGAGGGCAGCCAATTTGGCCATGTTTCCTGGAGCTCATAATAAAATCAAGCCAGCATTTTTTATCTTTAAACGACGCCAAAAAAGCCCTTTTTGATTCAAAACGTTTCATAAAAAGTAGAGCTTCTGGAATTAAAGCCGGTTGGTAAGCAAGAAAGAAAAGGCCGGACTTTGGAAGCAAAAGTATTCAAAAATATGCAAAACTGTGGCCAACACAGTTTAATTTAGCATGTTTTTAACATTTGCCGTTCCTAAGTCCGGCCTTTTCTATCTCCGTCCGGCCTGGAACGACCTAGCCACCCCGCTTCCCCATCGTTAAGGGCCAGTCTCTCTAGAATAGTTGGTTAATGGCCATTTTCCATTAAAACATCCTCCGAAACTCATCAAAAGTATCTCAATTTTCAGCGTCCAACTTTTATTCTCTTTGTAACAGTGTTGCACTTTCTCCTCAACGGTTCATGTATAATTAATTTTATCCTCCTCAAAGATTGAATTTGAAGTCTCGCTCACACATCCTTTTGACCTTCTCTCCCTAATACTTTCGGAATCAATTAAATTTGGCGTCACAACTGCATGTCGTCTATATGGAATCAGGCGACTCAGAAAGATGCATTCATTCTGGAACTCTGTTGTGAAAGATAAAAAACTGGGGCTTCAAATGGATTGCTGGTTTTACAATCATTGGGATTATCAATGCCAGTGCGAGTTTCTGTAATAACTTTTTCATTAATAGTGATCCCCTTAATTCGGTGATGAGTGAACTCTACATTGGAACAGTAATTTACAGTCACAATTCAAGCGCATTTCTTCTAATTTTTTTTATCAAAATCATGACTCACGGCTTCACAATATGTCGGAGGAAACTGGAACAGTTGTCAGCACAAAATGGGGAATGTGAGACACAAAGAGAAAGTTATTGCGGAGAAAACACACTATCAACGGTTCTAAAGCAGATTTACAACGTGGAAAAATGTGTTGCATCTTTTAACAACGTGTTTATCTTCAGTTTGTTTATGGAAGCTCGTTGTTAGCTTTTTGCAAATTATATGTGCAATGAATTCTTTCATTGTGGTTAACCCTTTTTCTGACATTCCTAATGGGGTTGTGACAACGTGAAAAATCTGAATTTAATAACTAATTGTAAGTGCATAAAATCAGCATGAATATATGTCTAGTGTGGTTCAAACCAAAGAAATTTATAAATCTACATAGTGGATGCGCCCATGTCGCTTTCTCCCTAACTCGGTGACAGACGTATCAGCCAATGAGGAGGCCTGGGTCATAGCTTCATAAATTTGAGTTAAGTTTTTTATAAAATTCACTAGATATGTTAGTAATTTGAATCACTTTAATTTAACTTGCAATTAAATACGAGTTACATAATTTGGAATTTGGAATTTTAGCCCTCTCGTTTTCAAAAGGAAATTATTTATTGCAATTTCGAAAATTGTTTGTATAAATGTAATTTGTAACAGAATTACATTTTCAGTACAATTCACCTTAATCACTAAAAATTTACACAAGTAGGCTATAAAATTTCAAAAAATAGTTCATAAGTTAAAAACTCGGTCGTAAAATGCTTTTTCAGAACCAGTTTATGAAAACAACGTTCTATTTATCGTGACTTGTTTTTACAACTGAAGGCAAACTTACGTAAATATTAGAATTTCAATTTAAACGAAATGTAATTTATAATCGTAATTTTCGATGAGGTTTGTAAAGGAGTAATTTTTAATTAACAAGCAGTTTTTTGGAAAGTAATGTTGTAATTTGTTTTCCAAAGAATGTAAACGAAAAGGGGGTTTCTAATGTCTGAAAGGTGATACAATGCTAGTTGGATTTATGCGTTACTACAAACATTCGTAATTGTCACCAAAATGTATGTTTAATGACATTTAGGCAAGCACTTTTGCATTATTACTCTGAGCCAATTTTCTGCGTTGTAAAAAATTTGAACGGCCTTTCCCTTTCAACCGAGGAGGGTGGCCTGGAGCAGGGGGGTCCATCTTGCTCCATAATCGCTACATCTCCTCTGCGATGGATGACGAATTTAGTTCTGACCTAAGTCAAGTCTGTTGTACTTCATTCATTAAAAGTTGGTCAAACCACATCAAAGACCTCCACAACATTTGATTGGGTATCCTTGGCAAACAAACGTTCAAGCAAACCTCGTTACCTTTTTGATAGCTTATCAATTACGTCACCGTCATCACTGTCATCACACAAAAAATATACCAATACATATTGAATGATTTACGTACCGCGTATGGAGTCCAGGTATACAATAGATGTTACATTTAAATGCCTCCATCATTTACTCAGACAGACACCACCACTTTGTTTGGTACAGGTTCCGTGCTAGAATTGCTGGGTACATGCTACATGATCAATTTCGTGTCAACAAACAGCTCAAAAAAAATAACCAATTGACCAAGTCTGAACCCAACAAACCAACTGAACTGTGCATAGGTTTTTCGTATAACGAGACATGAGAATGAGTGCTTACACAAACAGTTGTCTTCAATCAAAACAAACCAAAAAGTTCTAACTGAAAGTGATGGAAAGCAAATATTCTGATAAATTTAAAATGTGATTCATCGTAGCGTACAATTAAACAAACCAATTGATTACGTCAGCCAAAATGTAAACATTAAATTTGATTGCATGAATGCGTATAAAACGTTTATCACTAAAGGTTGATGTTGTACCGCGGGTGTAACTAATTTTCATGGAATAAGCGTAACTTGTTCCTAGGCATGGGTATTTGGTTTTTCGCATTAATGTGTTGTTTTTGTGCCTTATCACTGTATAACAGCGTATCAATTTTTAAATAAATACTCCTGTATATTTACAAACATCTATATAAAAGGCTTATTTATAATTTTACTTTTACAGAGACCACTATTCAATCGTTTGTAAGGTTTCTCAAAAATCAACTACCTTAAATCCACATCAAAACCAATAGGAAAATTAATCGTATATACAGCCTTCATACAAATCACAAATGAATGAAAGTAGTTTCCCTTTTTGATTTAATATCAAATACTTTCGGGTAGCACGTCACTCTGTCTCGATGTGTATTTGCTGCGTCATTTTGTCCTGGCGCTGTAGTTGTAGCATTTGTTGAGCTAACGGTCGCCGCTGGAATTGGTGGTTTGAGTATGCTGCAATATGGTACCCTTGTTTATATGTGAATCATTGAATGTGTAAGTCAGTTCTGTAAGGGCTACTTCATGTCTGTCAGGTTCCACGGTAATGGGAACAGCTGAATAGTTTCACTTGTTGACACGACGATTATTTGGAAAGGATTTTGAAACATCGCTTTACAAATGAACGTAGCAATTGTCCATGATGGTTTGTCTTTGGTCACCTCTTTCTTTGCACAATACTTTACTCTTGTAATGCTTTTTATCAACTGGAGTATTATTTTGTTTTTTTCTTATCTTGTACACACGTATACACGAACACAAAACACGTATACATGATACCACTAAAACAGATTGGATGAGAGTAGTTGGTATGGCTATAACTATTGGACGTGAGCTAAGGTACATTAATCATGTTAATAAAATGTTAAATTAAAAGAGAGTAAGAGTCATGTTAAAGAGATATCTTAAGTGTATGGATAAACAAAAAGCTCATTCTACAGCATCACTCATACTCGTAAAGACATTTTTATCGTGCTGTTTATTTTTTCTTAATTACACTTGAGCTAAGAAGAATATATTGGATTAGAAATGCAGCAGCTCTTCAAGAAGGGTGAGCTTACAAGGCGGGTGAGTTGCAAAAAATGTGCATTCCGTCCATAAATAACCATCTCCCTCACTTCCGCTTTACATCATCATTCACGCCAACCCTCGGCTTCTATCTCTGGACGAAAAACTGGCCCAATATAAAGTACTTCGGTTCACGTTTTACCAGCTCATTTGTGTTCTTTCTCTTCGTAGGATAGTTGGTGAAAAGTTAATTAGAAAAGTAAATGTCTTCTTATGTGATCGTTACCATTTTGCCCTATGTTTCGTGTACAATCGCGGAATATCACTATACAAGTTTTTATTGTTAGTCACATTACATTTCCAGATTCTGAGCTCAACTGCTCCATCATTCGGTAACCGGCGCTTAGCACTTATGACCACTAGCCCTTAAGGTACAACTAGCACTTACGGTCACTAGCACATACGAACATTAGCCCTTACGGACTTTTGCTCTTAGGGACATTAGCACTTATGACACTTAGCACTTACGGACTTTAGTCCTTATGTCAGTTAGCACTTACCGTTAGCACGTATGGACATAAGCACTTATAAGAAATAGACCGCTGTCACTGATACATTTTTCCACTGATTATCACACGAATCTTATCACAATGTATTTGTCTAAGGGACGTATCCGTAATGGTCTTACGTAAAATTTTATTTATGAAGTTCACGTTAACAATTACGAAATTATACGTCCTAGTAGTGTTTCATTACATCTCGACTTGCCCCGTTTAGTATTGTGTATTAAATTCTGATTGATAATAAACCCGACAATCCTAGATGCATCGATGTACCTTTAGCGGATGTAATTTGCGGCTTAAAAACGTGTCATTGTTGAAATCCTCGATGGACTAGCTTTCGAATGATATATCAGACCCTAAGTGTGTCATTTGAAAGTGCATGACCTTTGACCTCGGTTCGAAATTTCCTATTTCAATTTGCAGTGCATATTTATAATCAGCACTGCAGTAGCTTTCAAATGGTATATCATAAGCTATGTTGGTTAATTGAAATTCTTATCGTGACATTTGACCCTGTTCGGAAATTCTGATTTGAATTTGCGATGCATATTCATCATCAGTAGAGTAATACCTTTCGAATGATGTATCATAAGCTATATGTGACGATTATCAATTTAGTTGCGCTTATCATTTGACCCTGTTCCCGTGACCCCAGGTAACCCATCTACGAACTTATCCTCCGCTTTGACCTAAGCTATCGACTGGTGAAGACAGATTTTCAAAAAGTCAAACGGTTCGAAAGTTATCGTGTTGACAGACAGACGACGGACGACAGACTACGACACACAAAGTCTTCTTAATATGTACCTAGATGTACATGACCTGTTCCTCCCCAATCCGGAAGGTCATATCACGAAAAAATAAATTTCTCTCAGCTTTCACATGTTAGTAGTGCTCATAAAGTTACACTAATTCACCAAATTTTATGTGTCAAATATGAAAAGTCTAGGAATTATGCCTGATTTTGTCCCCAAAAAAACACCTTTCCGTCAAAACATCTTATGACGAGACGGTTCAAGATAATCACTTAATTTCTTTTGTATTCCGTAGTGAATCGGTTGCTACAGGGAGGTTTTTCTCGGTTTGTCTAAAACGATTCCCGTTTTGCCAGAAGAGTACTTTGAACACGAATTTTCGCGTTTTTTTGCAGTTTTTTCCTCTTTCCGAGAAAACCGTTAGCAATGAGCCCAAAGTGGAATCAGATTTGAACTCTACGTCCAAAACTACATCAGTGATTAGTTTTTCATGGACTTCAACACTATAGTTTCGGACATAATGGTCTTTTCTTTAAGATAGCAAATGATTGAGCTGTTTCCACGCCAAATTTAAAAAAAATCGGTCCCAGTGCAATAATAAATTACATTGTTGTCACTAAACTGGTAGCTTTTAAAAAAAATGAACAACAAATTTGAAGTCTACGCATAAAAATACCTCTTGAATTATGGTTTTAGACAAATCGGGCATATTTTTCAAAAATTGCACAGGGCCGGAAATCTTTAAATCGGAAAGAGGAAAAAACTGCAAAAAAACGCGAAAATTCGTGTTCAAAGTACTCTTCTGGCAAAACGGGAATCGTTTTAGACAAACCGAGAAAAACCTCCCTGTAGCAACCGATTCACTACGGAATGCAAAAGAAATTAAGTGATTATCTTGAACCGTCTCGTCATAAAGATGTTTTGACGGAAAGGTGTTTTTTGGGGACAAAATCAGGCATAACTCCTAGACTTTTCATATTTGACACATAAAATTTGGTGAATTAGTGTAACTTTATGAGCACTACTAACATGTGAAAGCTGAGAGAAATTTATTTTTTCGTGATATGACCTTCCGGATTGGGGAGGAACAGGTCACATAATAACTGTCTCTAATGAAGATACACAATTATCTCAAACTAATTTTAAGGCTGCAATGATACCAACGAAAGAATATTACCAAGTAAAGAACATCGAATAAAGCAACTATTGAAAGTACTTCAACTCTTTATCTACCTAATGCAGTGTGCCTTTGGCAACTTTGCATCAAAATTTGCAAATGGACCTTTACTGAAATTCTCAGAATTTGCTTGTGCGTCACAGGTTTTTAGCTGCATATTGTCACAGTTCGCTTTCTCCCTTTTTATTTTACCTAAATAAAACATACAAATTTGACGTGACTTCAAACGTCTACTCTTCAGTTGGCAAACGGACTAAATATATTACTTCTGTTTGCCTCTTTCGTTTGAAATAGGTGCAAATTGCATTCGCTGCTTTTTTTAAAAAGTTTTAAATACTGTGATAATTAAATTATTCCTTATGTTATCGTTTTGCCCCTCGTTTTTGGAACAACTGAAGATTATCCGCCTTCACAAATATTTAGTTTGGATTTCACGAGTTATTCAGATTCAGAGTTCATTTTCAACGCCTTGTTGTCATATTTATATTTATAATACTAAAAACGAGCTTGTGGATTGCGTTAAATGTGAAACCATAACTCAAACTGAAACACTGGCTGATTCTGATACAACTATATTCCCGTTTTTGACGCCTGATTTCATACCACAAACAAATAGGTAAATTTGGTTTTGGAACATTTCAACCATTTTTGTTGGCTGATTCAATAACTACAGTGGATTTCAGTATTGAAATTAGTTAACGTAATTTTTTCTTATTTTGCAGGACCAGAAGCTGGGATTATACAGTTAAATCATTTCATGCATCCGTATTCATCATCTTCCTGATGACATTGTTGTTTACTATAATTTTAACTAACCAAATCTTCAAAACCAAAACGCTTTGTTTTCAACAATCTGTCAAGAAAATTAGCCATCCCAAGGAAAAGTTTAGATCAAGTTGAAACCCATGGGTCTAGGGTTGTTCCCTGCGAACCCAGTTCCCGGCGAGGGCCCGTTTCCCTGCGGACCTCTTTCCTCGCGGACCAGTTTCCCGGCATGTCATTTTCCTTACATGCCCGTTTACCTGCAAGCCAATTACCCTGCAGAGCACTTTTCCTGCAGGACAGTTCCCTGCAGCGTATTTTCCCTGCGAAGCATATATTCGAAAAGACGGTTAACGGGATAATTATAATACATACTTTTAAGCAGTTCATAGTGTTAGGCATAAAGGCATGAATAAACTTTTGATGCCCTTATCCTGCCTACCGCAATTTAGAGTGAATATGTGCATACCTATATTATGCACTGCTTCTTAATGGTTCCAGTGTTTTTTCTTTGACTTGGAGCGTACAAAGGATTACATATACAAAGGTTTTGCAGGGAAAGTACGCTGCAGGGAACTGTCCTGCAGGATAAGTGCTCTGCAGGGAAACTGGCTTGCAGGTAAACGGGCATGTAGGGAAAATTACATACCGGGAAACTGGTCCACAAGGAAAGAGGTTTGCAGGGAAACGGACCCTCGCAGAGAACTGGGTTCGCAGGGAAAGGGCCGGTACCGGTACCAAACCCACACCATCTCCGTGACCTTGTTACTTTACAGATGCACCAATGCAGCAGCAGATCTGTGATGATATTTTGAAGAAAAAAATCAAAGCCTCCTTTTTATACTGCAACTCATCCATGACTATGAATATTGATACGGATAGGGTTCTATCCTAATTTTTTAAACGTTTAATAAATGCAAATTAATTGCAATTATCTATAAAAAATTAAAAAAAGTTTATTGTTACGTTGATGCATCCGACAAACAGTTTTGTAAATATTTATTTAGTTTCTTGAGTTCACAGAGTCAAGACTGACAATAGATATCAAATGAATGCTGCCAGTTATCCTCTGAACGAATTCTTAACTTTACATCTCCAATCATCTTTACTGCAAATTCAATTTTCTCTCAATTAACCTCCGCGTTGCATGAGTTTAGGTAGATGAGCTGATGCCTTGCATCGTCATCGCGACATCCCTTCCCAAATACCAACTGCAGTGTTTGTAAAGACAGCTTATCATGGGAATGAAATTCTTTCTGGATCAAATCGGTTTGCGTGCCAAGCAGTTTATGAATTCATAATATTATGTAACTTCTACAGCAGACGATAAGAATTCCATAGAATTTTCATACTACACCGAAACCCTGAAAATCAGCTTGTGAGCGAAATCTCCTGTTGACTTCCTGGAAACCCCAGATTGAAGATGTGACTGTGTATCTTTAGGATTTAAAAGTCAAAATAAAAAGTGTTGACATTTATAGCCTTTTTATTATTGGTTTCATGAAAATCAAAAATATTTGTTGTTAACATGCAGATTCGGTCATAATAGAAGAACCTTTGGTGACATTCCATTCTTAACGCAAATATCTCAAACATGAGCAAACTAATACTATTTTTAAGCGAAATAAATGTGTTTTGGAAAAACGTTTTTCGGGGCAGTTCCCGTAACAAATTCTACAACTACATATATTTAGTGCAACTGCATGTTGTGCGTTCGGACAGTGTTTTTGCGTCGAAAAAACCCCTAGTTTAATTACTATAATTAATTAGCTAACATACTTCATAAAACATAATGTTGAATAATTTTTCTACACAAACTCGAGTTCATAAATCCTGAAATTCATAAAAGTAAGATCATACCATAAACAAAAGTACCTAAGCTCATCATCGGCACAGTTTTGATGCAGAAAGGTGGATACCCTACCATGCAAATTACGTATTATTTTATGTAGAACTCCATAAACGCGCATGCATCTCTGAATGGCTACCATGCAATCTGTGGTAATCTAGAAGTAATTTGTGGTGTATCACAATACACATCATATGTGTTTAGCAGACCATGGGAAATAAAATGCAGATGAACAAAAATTGCACCATATTGCACAATTATTACTATTATTTTCAGGAAATCAAAATTAGATACCTGAAGTTGGCTTTAGGTACTTGCACACGCATTAAACACGGATTAAGTATTATAGCTTGAACGCACTGTTTATACGAAAATCCTCTCCTACAAATTATCGAACGTTACACATAATGCTATAATCCAGTTTCATGCTAATTCTGGAAAAAGCACGTAGCTGTGTAATGTGATCACATAATATAACTGGCAATTCTTTCAAACTGCTCATGTTACACAAACTTCTACAATGTGCTTCCATTGAAATAATTTCTGGAGAGAAAAAATCAAGCACAGTATTACACTTTATGAAACAACCCACATTTTCCTACAAACAAAGGTTGAAAGATTGTAGAGTACGGAGTGGTTCTAAACAACATCAACCCGGAAGGAGGCTCATTATGAAACGTCTTATCATACATTTGAGGTACATAAAACCTGGACGGGAATATCGCGATTGCGATGCAATAGAAAATACGTTATAAAACACCTCATCTCACCTACCTAAACCCAAAGAACGAGGAAATCTATCAAGAGATAACTCGATTTGTATTTAAAACTCAGCTCAGAGCTTGTCTGGAAATGGGTAGAGTTTTGAGTATATATAGCTTCAAAATCCACAATGAAGATCTGTTCAGTCCTGAGAGACGGACATTTGTGTTTTTGACTTACTTTTATGCTTGTTTCATTTTTACTATGATTTGACTACGCTACGTTATGTATATTTATCTAATTACGCATTCATACACTTGTGAACCATTTTTATCCATGATTTACTATGTATTTGTGAGTACTTATTCATTCCATGTATCTTTGTCTTCGTTAAGTCTACAAAAAGAATCTACAACCACTCATTCAATGCCACTCAATCTTAGAAGCTTCACAGAGTAACTTCAAGCCAGTTTTCCTTTCGTGTACCAATAATAATTCCTAGTTACTTTCCTTACTGGCAACTAATCCAAGTCTTTGTGTCTAAATAGCGTTTATTGAGCAGGCCTGTGTACTCTTTACTAGCATAACGCATAGTTCAAGGAAATCACATAATTGACTACGAAATATAATGTTCATTGCACCAAGCGATCCTACATTATAAAATGGTCCTTCGCATCTCAGATAATTAGTTTTTTATCAGTGAATCAGTACAATTAGCAACGCAACAAGCAAGCAAAAAAGTGTTTTAAAGTTTTAGCAAAAAGTGAGTGTAAAATTCAGGCAAAATCATGGATCTAGCAGCGCTCATCAAGCAAAGGGGCACGATTAGGTCTACATTTACAAGAGCTACTAATTATTTCGCAACTCTTGATCGTGAAACAGTGACAGTTGCAAGTTTAACAAATCGCAGAACAATGTTAGAGGCTAATTTCCAACGCTTTGAGCAAGTTCAGCAGGAAATTGAAGCGCAGACTGATGATGACGCCCTCTTGAATGATCAATTAGTAGTGCGTGGTGAGCTGGAAGAGAAATATCTAGAACTTGTGACAATATGCGATGAAATAATCATCGAGAAGACTCCAGTGCCAACGACCGTAGCATCATCATCATCACGTCCATCATCTTCGTGAACGTGAAGTTACCAGCCATTGAACTGCCAACGTTCACTGGCAATTATGCAGAATGGACATCGTTTCATGACCTCTTCTCAGCCACCATCGACAGCCGTAGCGGACTTTTTCAGATTGCCAACAAAACTACAAGACCTGAAGACATTCAGTGAGAATGAAGCAGAACCGATCTCTCAAAATCGATGTCTTTTACAAACGACACATTACCAGAAGCCTGGGATACCCTGAGACTCGGTTATATAACGTGAAAGGATATAGTAAGATCTATTTTAGGAAAATTACTTTCAGCCAGCCCCCAATGCCCAGAAGTAATCAGGCTTCAGCCCTGCAGAAGATTTTAGATTACAACAAGAATGTCTACGTTCTCTGAATGGTATCAAACGACCAACAGAGCACTGGGTATGATTTGTTAACTTCGTAATTATTCAGCGACTCGATCCTGAAACATGAAGACAATGGGCTTTACGACAGGAAAGGTTACGCTCTCTCTCTTACTTTTCATGAACTCTCAGAATTCATTATGGCAAACCATGCTCGGGGTATTCAGGCAGCAACAGCACCTTCATATAATCTCAGCAACCAGATCGGCATCTGCATCTCATCATGCTCATTTGAAAAAAAATGCCAAATCTGCCTACAATCGTCATCCATTATTTTCAATTGGCGAAATGTTCAAGAAACGCGATCTATAGAGAAAGAAGTGATCTGCGTTAGGAACGCATCGGATCTCTGTTAACTGTCCTTCGTTTTGACCATCAGAGGTCAGAACTGCAACAGCAAATCAACTTGTAGAACCTGTGGGAAAAGAACACAACCACCGCTGTTTGCATTTTGAGAGAAGTACAAGGGTCAGCAACAAATCCAACAAATTGAAATTCAGCATCATTTGCATCTGGTACAGCAGACCAGACAGCAGCAAGTCAAACATCATCATCATCATACTTTTCGAGTGGAGAATCGGAGACCACACAAGTACTACTACATACAGTCATTGCTAGATTCATCGTACTCCAGTGGGCGTGACCGAGTTGTACGCGATTTACTTGACTCCGATCTGCAAGCAACAATGATTACAAATGTATGCAAACAGCCCCTCGGCTGTGAAACGACAGCATAGCAGAGGTAACAGTATCAGGCCATATCAAGTAGCTCCGTGGACAGGCGCGAGGGGAGGTCCAAGTCAACCTTCATTCCACTGTCAACAAGGCGAGCATTACAATACATGCATTAGTATTCCCCGAAGTTACCGGCATTCTCCCAAGTACAACTGCGACAGGCAGCCGTGACTCACTTAGAAGGACTCCAACTAGCAGATCCCTCCTACTATGAGCAGGCCCCGTAGACATACTCTTGGAGCAGATTACACAGCCGCTGTCATGAGGGAAGGTCAACGCAACGGTAAAAAGTGCAGCCCACTTGCCCAGAATACAATATTTGGGTGGGTTCTGTGTGGACGTGTGAGCATTGAGTGTGGACACATTGTCCAGGCAAATCACACGCAATGTGAGCTCGAGAAAATTGTGCATAAGTTTTCGGAGCTAGAGCAGATTCCATATGTTCAGCACTTAACTCCAGCAGAGCAGTGTTGTGAGGAACATTTTCGGGATTCAATTCAACGCGACAACAGTGGGAGGTTCACAGTTCAACGTCCAGTCAACCCAGAGATAGCTCAACTTGAAGGTTCGAGAGAAATAGCCATACAGCGTTTACAGCAAGTTAAACGCAGGCTACCGAGCAAACCTGAACAGAAAGCAGAATACGTAAAATGTCATAGGAAATGTGAATCCCTTGATCACATGGAGGTGGTGTCATCTTATCAACAGCAGGAGGTTTTTGGACATACCAACTACCTACCTCATCATTTGGTACTAAACGTGGAAAGTACAACAACAAAGTTTCGTGAAGTTTTTGACGCAGCTGCAAAAACTAATCTAATTTCCAGAGGTGTTCCAGCAGCAAAGTTGCAAACTTTTTTGTTGTGGTGGCAGGGTCCTGTTTGGCTCTCAGCAGATCAGCTCCCTCATCCCACAAAATTACCAGAATCCAAACAGGTACTGGAGGAGCGCAAGAAAGCTATTCTTGTTCAGCATGTGACGACATCCAGTGATCTACTACAAAATTATTCCAGTTTCCAAAAATTAATTCGTGTGACAGCTTACGTAAGGCGATTTATTAAGCTGTATCTCAAACTATCAACCATAAAGGGTCCTTTGACATGTGAAGAGTTGAAGGAAGCAGAGTTGTTGTGGATTCGCAATTCACAACAATCAACATTCAAACGAGAAATCAAGAGCTTATCAACCAGTGAAGAGCTCCATCGTGCCTCATCCCATGAGCAACTAACTCCATTCATCGACAGTGACGGTTTACTACGAGCTAGTGGACGACTAACCAATTCTGATTTACCATATAATCAGAAATTCCCAATTATCATTCCTCATGATAGTTATTTATGCAAAATAATAATTCATGATGCTCATCTTAAACCTTTACATGCAGGATGTCAGCTGCTCTGGTCACATTTGCAACAGCACTATTGGATAATTAAAACCAAGTCAACGATTAGAAACCAGATCAGAAATCGCGTAACTTGCAGACGATACCGTGCCGATAAGATGCAGCAACTCATGATTTCCTTGCCAAAAGTTCGAGTCACCCCTAGCCCTCCATTCCAGAACACTGGTGTGGACTATGCTGGCCCGTTCAACATGCGCATCATGAAAGAGACTTTCAAAGCTACAGCAACTCATAACGACCAGATGACCAACCAGCAGTGGCATTCAACACCCCTTCCACACCAAGGTGGCTATGGAAGCAGGTGTGAAGTCCACAAAGTTTGTGCTATGCCAAGTGGAGACGTGTCTCAACTCCAGAACATTGTGTGCCCTCAGCAGCGATCCAAACGACTACAACCCATTGACCCCAGGCCATTTCTTTATTGGCCGACCCATAACAGCCCTTCCAGAACCAACTCTTCTCGACATCAAGATGAGCCGGCTCAACCGGTGGCAGCTTTGTCAGCAGATGGTGACAGACTTTTGGAAGCGGTGGTGTGCAGAATATTTAACACTATTGCAGCAGCGTTTTAAATGGACTGAGAAACGTCCCAACCCAAAATAAATGATTGAGTATTGATCAATGATGATGTACTTCCATCTTCAAGATGGAAACTAGGCCGTGTCAGTGAAGTGATACCAAGTGCAGATAATATACTTCTGTTGTTATTGTTAAAACCATGTCCGCTAGTTTTAAACGTTCCATTCATAAGCTCATCCTATTGGTATTAGTTGATGAAATGAATTAAGATTGTTGGAAGCAGTTCGAAAGCACTATTTCAGTACATTTAGATAGATCAATGTGTGTGTGTGAATGATAGGCTGGGCTATAGACGCTCACGTCCTGATTGTGTGAGGCTAGTCTATAAACGGCTACGTCCTAGACTGAAAAAAAAAATATTTGTCTCTTTGTACTGGAATAGACGATTCATTGCGATTCAATCTTGATTCTTTCTCAATTTTTTGTTTTTTTTTGTTTTTTGTTTCATTGTTTTTAATTCAAAGTTTAATTGACTTCGTTATTATTTTTCCTTCAGAATTTAGAAATTCCTCGTTCCTGGGGCGAGTGTTCAGTCCTGAGAGACGGACATTTGTGTTTTTGACTTACTTTTATGCTTGTTTCATTTTTACTATGATTTGACTACGCTACGTTATGTATATTATCTAATTAAGCATTCATACACTTGTGAACCATTTTTATCCATGATTTACTATGTATTTGTGAGTACTTATTCATTCCATGTATCTTTGTCTTCGTTGAGTCTACAAAAAGAATCTACAACTACTCATTCAATGCCACTCAATCTTAGAAGCTTCACAGAGTAACTTCTAGCCAGTTTTCCTTTCGTGTACCAATAATAATTCCTAGTTACTTTCCTTACTGGCAACTAATCCAAGTCTTTGTGTCTAAATAGCGTTTGTTGAGCAGGCCTGTGTTCTCTTTACTAGCATAACGCATAGTTCAAGGAAATCACATAATTGACGACGAAATATAATGTTCATTGCACCAAGCGATCCTACAAGATCATCAATAACCTGGAGACGTGGAACAACTGCTCAACTTAATTCAAAGAAACCATCTGCAAGACTCCCAAAAGCTGTACAGGATGGCGCTCACAGGGTTGCTATGGAAACACACTCTACAAGCCACAATTATACGGGGAAGTGCTCAAGGCTAACGAGGTAGATCACCAAGTGAGGATTACTTCAAGCTCTGGAAAACCTTGCGGAGGAACTCTCATTGCGCCCGATACTGTTGTTACTGCTGCGAGCTGCATTGCCGAGGTTGGTGGAAAGATGCTTGCGGGATTGAAAGTTTGGTCTGGTGTAAGCGATATTTCCACTTCTGGTGGAAATTCACATTCAGTAAAGAGTATCAAAGTTCTTGATGGTTTCAACCGAAATGGGGACCAAGTTGATGTTGAAAAGCAAAAGCCACGAATTGTTATTGCTGATAATTATTACACAAATAATTTGGGAGTTATTAAACTCAATGAGCCTGCTAAAGTTGGGAATAATCTTCCTAAATTGCCCCAACAAAATGAAGAGCCTTCCGGCACAGCGATGGAGTACGCCTTCCCAAGAAATACCACCAGAGGGGGAGAACTGAGACGAAGAGAGTTTGTCCTTCTGGACAAGAAGGATTGCCAGGATAGGTGGAAACACATGGGTTTTGTCAAAAGGGTGAAGAAGGTGGATGATAATGTTCTCTGTGGGGTGGAAAAATACTCGGGTGGCTCCATTTGCGATAGAGAACTTGGTGGTGGACTCATCTGCAAAGGGAAGGATGGAAAAGAGACTCTTTGTGGGGTTCAGGTCCAACGACTTTGTGAGTACTCCATTCCTAATGATTTTATTAACGTGGGAATGCACTCCAACTGGCTGGGACAGGCATAAAATGAGGAAATATTCGTTCATGTAAAAATAATTCTATCTATTTTTCATGTATTCGGTAAATAAATAAATAATCAGTTTTCTTGCATTTTAAAAACATACGATTTTTAAACACGCCCATTTAAAGCCAACCCAAGAGCATAGAGTGGATGTCTAAAAATTATTTGGAATTTCACTCTCCCAAATTTTGCCATCAAGCTGAATTGCAAAGTCAATAGCTGCATGAAGTAATAAATCTTCGTTCCGGATATCACTGGTTAAATTTTCGTTCATCCGAATTCAAGCCGAGATAGTAGGTCCTTCACGGCATCATCAACATCATGAATCGAGCCTTTACTGTAGTGAATACTTATAGGCAGCTACATGTTACTCATATGTATTTTATACTCCTTCGTAAAACAACAGAAAAATGATATAGGCTTAAAAGCAGCCCATGCGAATACAGAGTAAGATATATTGTGTACGCTCGTATAGTTTTATGCCAATATTTCATGTCTATTTGTTCCTTACCCATGGCATCCTAACAAACAAGTTTTAAGCGTGTAAAACTCATCTCCTGTTCTCTTAAGCAAGGCACTCAATGCAAAGCAAAAGTAGCCCGTATCATAAGTATTCTCGTCAATTCGCATTTTGCAATAGTCAACATCAGAACGCATCTTCACATCTGCATCTAATGAAGAAAAATCCCAAGTTTGCTCAACATTTTGAATCATTCTCAGCTGGAATTGGTTGACACAGTTCATATCGAAAACTTATATCCAGATTCACCTATTTTTGAAAGTTTAAATGTGAAATCATGTCAATTTTGAGTGTTGCAAGTTTTTCACTACGTAACTTATGTTTGCTAATTTTATTGCGAATGTATTTTTTGGTCGAACTCGATTAACATGCGTTGGCCGCCATCTTCATGTCACCTAGTGTCACCTACCAAGTGTCAAAAAAGAGTAAAGATTTAAAACAAATGGGAGGAATTCAGCTATAAAAATTAAATGGAAAGGCGTATCTTGAATGGATAATGTCTTTTGTCGAATATTGCAGGAAGGTACTCAGGATTTTATAATGATTTTTACCCTAATAACAAGGAGTTTTTTAATATGACTTGTTGTCAAAATTTAAACCTATGTAGTTAAAATTAACCGGCACTTTTTACTGATTCATAAGTCAGATAAAAGTACAAAGTCTGGAGAGTATTTTCACACCTCAAACAGCTCCAACTTTGCTTCCTGGAGTCTAATAAAAATTTATAAAAAAGAGCCTGATTTTACAAATTTTATTCAATTGAGATAGCCCATTTTCAGCAAATGATTTGAAAATTTGCACAAAAATCACGTTTAGTAGTGCAAACATGCACATATGAACACTTTTTGTTAAAACTCATTTTTGTATTTTTTAGAAATTATTTTGTGCTCTATGTTTTGGTACCCATAGCATCGGCATTTTTCCTTGTAACAAAAAATAAAGAATACCATTGGACTCAGCGTTTCAAGCACTACAAAACTGGACAAAAACATTTTTTAACTAATTTGTAGGCCGTTTTTAGGGCAAAATTCAACACTGTGAACCGAGACATTTATTACCTTTGTAGAAAATTATGACATGGCACCTTATTTCATTATTTAAAACCTTTCCTTGAAAACACTACTACGAAAGGTGTTGAAATACTTGCTCCCAAATTATTATCTATGACGATGATCTTTACTTACAAAATGCTTCTTAAAGAGAACTTGATTCCGTACATAAAATTTCACTTGATAGAGCAGCACTTTCAGGTACTTATCCACTAAGGTTTTCACATTCCAAAATTCCAAAACCAGTTGTTAGCAGTCCAGCCAGCTTAAATGGGAGTATAAGAAATGCATCTTGTACGCTTGCTATTACCTCGTTATATTATATCAATTGCTCTATAAGCCAAGACCTGAACGAACAGTAATTTGTATAGAAAGCATCCTTTCTGTGAATGCCGTGTCTATCTTTTGGTTCACAAAATGGGTGGATCTCCGCCGTCGAAAAAGGATTGCAGAGTTATTCAATTTATTTGTAACATTTGAAAAGCGTTATTTGGAAGGTAATACATAACATATGCAAAATTTTATTATTTTTATGAATAAAAAAATACATTCAATATAATTATTTTGCAGGTGAAGATGTTTCAACTGATACTGAAAGGAGTTATGAAGGAAAACTCATCAAATTTGCATTGATCTGCGGCTTAGCTTTCGCTGTCATGATCACAGTGCCCTACGCCCTCATGAAATGGATAATGCCCTGCACCTCAGCGACCGTTCTCTACTTAATAATTCCCGAATGCAAGTCTAATCAATCCGAAAACTGGCCCTTTTCCTCAACTTTGCTCCTGATTTTAATCTGTATGATAACTTTCGGGTTTAGCATCGACTCGACAGGCGGCTACTTGCTTTTTCTTGCTGATTTTTCCCTCGTCCAGTCCTACTGTCGACTTTGTCGCTACGTCCAGTTCATCAACCAGGCTGTAACTCGATACCCTCAAAACTCCCATAAATATTTGCCTCTTTAGAGACAAGTCCAGATATTAAGTCGCTACTACAATTTGATCCAACAAGATGGACTGGTTTACTCCAACCTGGCTTTGATTGTTGATTATAGTTGGGTTTGGTACTGAGTTTATACTCTCTTATTTTTTAGGGTTTCAAATATCCTTGCCGAACTCCTCTTGTTTGTAACGTGTGTACGGGATGCTGTCATTATTTTTTGATTGTATACAACCATCATGAGCCAGTTGTATTCAACTTCGAAAACATTTAAATGCAAGAACAAGTGGCTTTCTAAAGGACGAAGGCAAGAGAAAAGAATGGGGTTTCCACCTTGTCAAGTCCATTTAAACCCTGAAATCATACTTGAAGATACTAACTATGTGGATGAAGTAACAACTTGGTAATGCTTGATTTCTGCATCAATCAAACTGTTAATATGCTCATGGTTAATAAAACGTAGCACTCATATTAAAAATATATCATTCATCACGGTCAGCGTTTCTACATGAGCAAAGAGCTACAGAGCAAGAAGCTTATAGCCTGAGCTGAACTAGAAGCAACACATTTATAAGCGACCTTTAAAAAGGCCTAGTTCAACTTAACGCAAGCAAGCTACGGGATTGTACTTTGGATAAACGCTTCCCTTTTTTACCATTGCAGTAAATAGGCATTCTCTCGCTAAGAGACTTTTAGCTACATACACAGACCATGAGCGTGAGGAAAACTCCTGTCACAAGAACAGGCTAAGAGTTAGGTGGTGCATGGAGCAGCTCCTCACACTGCTTAGTTGTATCAGGATAAAACGCTACTTCTACTTGACAGAAGTTGTCTAATTGTGAGTTGCGTTTATACATTTAACATAGATAATACAAAGCCAAGCCATATAACAACTTTTTGTAGGGAAGTTAGGAATAAACGATCTGCACCTTCAAACAATGTAGATATTATATCAAACTTATTTACCGAATGATTGTAAATAAGGTTGTGAGCATAAAAAAACTACAGCATATAAATATAAAAGCTATCATAATTATCTAATCATACCTTGTTTCATTCATACCAAAAAAACAAGAGAAAGTTATTTATATTCTGACAAAAAAAATGATGCCATTTAAATATCTTTCACAATCAAAGAACTAGAAAATAGATGTGCGGCAAACTTTCTGGCTGAAGAAGCCAATATCATGATTCGCTTTAGAATCCACCCTCTGACGAGGATATGGTCAGAGTGATTCGGCCGATTTGGCTGAGACTCATGATGAGAAACGTTCATTTACCGATGAGAAATGACTTACGCTACAATTTGGTGGTCGCGCCAAGCGTTTGGAAAAAAATCGAAATTTCGGATTTTGCCGAAAATCCAAATCCTTATGGGGTTTAAACATGAGAAATCCAAATTTTTAGGTCATCACGTTCAGGCCTAGGCAGATTTCAAAAAAATTCGAATTTTAAAAATTTCCGTAGTTTGGTCAGAAAATGATTAAATGATGATGATGAAAATGCGTGAACGATAAGAATGCAGAATAATTTGTTTGCAGAGAACGATGCAGGAGTTGAAAAAAGTTTCGTAAGATGAAATGAAGAAGTAAAAAACCTTTAAGAAAAGATGAACAATATGGAATCAGCGTTCAGAAGTTGGAGGAAAGCTAGCAGAACATAATCAACAGTGTAGAGATTGTCATTACCTGTTTGGCAGAATTCACAAATGTGAATACAGGAAGGGAGAAAGCCGTGCTCAAAATAGATGATGAGTTACGAGGCATTGTGGAACGTTTGAGTAAAGAATTCCTGAAAAAATAAAATGTCGTAAAGGCAAGAGACCTACGCAGTTGTTGTAGTAGGAAGCTAGTCAAGTTTGGGTTGATAGCGGAGAAGGGAAGATGGCGACAAAGACGAACATATCATTCAAAAATAAGCAAATCAAATATTGCCAACTCTAGGCAAAGACGTAGCTGGTACACAAGAAGAGCAAAGTTGTATTTTGTAATATAGCTATTTTGTAAAGATAAGATGCCCCTTAAAAATAGGTTTGAAAACCTATATATATCGCAATTCTTTCTGACTTGTGTGCGTTATACAGCTGACAAAACTCTGAAGCTAGTTGACCCTCATGAAACAGGAATCCAAAGCATCACATCGGGAAAGTACAATTTACCTTGCTTTCTCTACTGCACTTTCCTACAATGCTTTCTACCTAGCTGTTATTGATTTTTGTATCAAGGGAGCTGGGTCAGCTACACAATGCCATTTTCCCTCATTGCTTTTCCAGTCCACTAATTATTAATCAAATCGCGGGTAGATATTAAAATGATAGACTGTTCCTCGTCCGACTCATCTGGACAAATGCGATTTCAAGCGCGACAATCATCTTATATCCTCGTATTCTCATCTTTATTGAACTTATTATATTATATATATATTGCACATCGAAGTAAAATTAAACGTAAGCGAGTTGCTATTCTGCAAAGCAGATATGTTCGTGCTACTTGTAAGTTAGAAATTGAGTCAAACTGGTACCAAAATACATACTCGACTATATCTCATCTGAAATAAGAAATTTTATTGAATTTAAACTTCCTGTTCTTCCACTTCCTTCTGCATTTTTGGTGTAGCGGACAACCATCATCATGAGCTAAAACAATTGTGT